>BRDA01065542.1:0-35744 GCA_036984385.1 Crenuchus spilurus
AGTTTTAACAATTAACAAAACCTTTATGTTAACCAGTCAGCCATGGGCTTGTGATTAAGGAACCAGCCATGTGAGTGGAAGGTTGCCTGTTTGAACAAACAGGACATGGCTGATGTACTAACCCCCAACTGCTTCCCAGGCACCAGTGCTCACTGCCCCCTAGTGTGTTCATTAGCATGTGTATATGTGTATTTCACTTCATGGATGAGTTAAATAAAGAGATCAAATTCCTGTGTGTGCGAGCACATTGATCAATGCATCACTTTCAATGGCTTATTAGCACAAAAACAGAAGATGGAAGTCCTTTGGTCAAATGGCTCAAGCATTTGAGGCTGCCTTGAATAAGCTAATGAGTCACAGCTAAGACTGAAGCTTACCAATGGAAGTAAATGATCATTCCTTATTTTCTACATGAATGTTTTTCTTCACAGTGATATATGCCAAGTTAAGTTGTCACAGTACCATTTAGAACAGAAATCCCTTTTTTCATTTTTGTTCTACCTAACAGCAGTTAGTTAGCAGTTTGTTTAGATGCAGCTATAATACAGTATCTGCCTTTTTAAAGAAATGGTTCACCCAAAAGTTATAATTTTACAAAATTGTCCAATTTCTCAAAGGTAGTTGATCAGTCAAGACAAATGTGAAAGTGAACATTTTCACATTTCACTTCTTTGAATGTGTTGTGATGCTACTGTTGCTAACACTAGTGCTCACTTCTCAATACCTAAATAACCCAGTTGTTTCCGTCAAAATAGATCAACGAAACTGCAACCCACAAACCACATTCAGATCTTAATTAAGGCCACCCAAACTTGTCAGTGTGGTTTAATATACAGTATGACTTACTATGAGCTCTAGAAAATAGTAACAACTCACTTCTCTGGAAAGCAGGGGTAGTAGAAGGTTGATCTTAGATCAGATGCCTCCATATTTATGCTGGCCATCATCACTAAAACTGTGATTAAACAGCACCACATGCTCTAAATCTGACTTATATTTTAGAACAGGCATCTCTGGGAACGACTCAAGTGTAACATGATCATGAATGTAATAAAGAAGAAACCAGTTTTTAACACTTATTAAAGATAATTTGGAGCAATATTACACAGAAGTTCAAGTGGGAACATATGGCCTAACATCATACCTCTCCCAGGGTTCACACATCTTATCCAAATTCAAGCACGTTGCAAGAACTTTCAAGGTCCGTTTTCAAGCATTTTCCTTCACATTGCAGCTGTGCTAAATCTAGGGTGACCAGATGTCCTCTTTTACCCGGACATGTCCTCTTTATGAGACTTAAAAAACATGTCAGTGACGTATTTTAATATCAGAGGTTTAATAATAAAATTCATTAACATCTATTTACATGCCTTTAAATGTAACTATTATCAAAATAACTCAGAATTTCTGCTTATATTTACTCAAAAATGAGGTATAATTCTGTGTAAATAAAATCTATTGACCATACAGTCCAAACATATGTGTAGCGTTGGTGATAATGAGCTGAAGTGAAGTTGACTGAAAAAGATTGGGTGATCATTTTATGCTACATGCTTTTAACAGTTTATTATTTTTAATCATATGTAATGTATTCATATTTTATTAATGATTAATATTAATGTTATTATTTTATTATTCATAATAAATTTCATTAATAGTATATATATATAACTAGTAATTATTAATAAAATATAAATAATAATTTGTCAATATTTATTAATAATTAATAATAATAATACAATTTATGTTCAAGCATAAAAAACCCTGCTGAGGTGTCCTCTTTTTCGTCATCTAGCTAAATCACAGATTTATACAGACACATACTTTCAAAATTCCATCCATCCATCCATTATCACACCCGCTTAATCCTTAAGGGATCCTCACTGGGTGCAGGACAGGGCATTACACTATTCAACTAAGCCCAGGACAGGGTGCCAATCCATCTTTGGGTGCACACGCGCACATATATACACATATGGACGTATGGTCAGTTTAAAGTACCCAATCCACCTGACCTCCATGTTTTTGGACTGTGGGAGGAAACCAGAGACCCCGGAGGAAACCCACGCAGACACAGGGAGAACATGGAAACTCCGCTCAGATGTGGACTCGAACCCAAGACCTCAGCGCTGAGAGGTGACCATGCTAACCACCAAGCACCTGTGCTGCCCACTTTCAAAATTATTTCTTTATCAAATTAAAAAAGATGGTATTATGCTATAAACAATGAGAATTGTGTTTGATAATAACACGTTTTGTTTCAAAATATGGCACCTGTCTGTAAGTACACTTTGCTTGGCACAGAAGAGTTTTGATTTTAGGCTGTCCTACTTATATTATTTCTCCATCTAATAAACAAACTATTCAGTCAGATAGATATTTGTTGTGAAAGAAATAAAAGATTACATTTCAAGTATTTTCATGGATTTCAAGCAGCAGTATGAACTCTGCTCTTCTGACAACCCGTCCTTCAACTGTCCCATTTTGTATAGCACTTTTGGTTTGGCATCAGTCTCCCTTTTTGTAACCCTTCCTCCTGTTGTGTTGCAGATCTGCAATTTCTCTTGATAATCTACCGTTTTCTTAGTGATACAAATCAAATGGCTGTTTCTCAGTTTCAATGTGGGATATGTGTTGCGGGACTTGGCAACCCAGACTAGAGCCATTGGTGAGCATTGTGCAAATGACCCTACCTGACACCTGTCACTTGTCACTAAGTTGCACCCAGCTTCAACATTAGGACTGGACACTAGGGTTTTTGACACATTTTGGAGGTGTGTTTGTTGTCGACACTGCAAGCCTCTACATGCTACATTTAACCATAAACACCTTCTCCATGTCATGATGAGTGTAATTTTGTAGTGTTGCACTAATTCTTGTGATAAATGCATGTGTCTGTTGATGAGCAAGATTATCACAGTAACTCAGCTGTGCTACCTGACTGTCACCTCGATATGTAAAGGCAGCAAATTCTCCCTTTCAGAAAGTCATCTACTATTAATCAATGATGCCAAAATAGAGCCAAATGTTTTGAGAAACAAGAATCAGAATCCACATTTATGAATAGTAAAAAAACAGATCTGTAAACAGAACATTTCCAGATGTTTATTCATCAATTTGGCATTTTACATTTGATAAATAAGCTGGTTTTACTTTTCTTTGTGCTTTTTCTCAGATATGTGTCTCTTACTTTCATGTTCAGTTTGAGAAGCTTCTTGTTTTGGAGTTTTGGCCTTATTTTGATGGAACGGCAGGATCTAATCAGTCATTGGCTGCTGGAGATAAGCCCTTCCTACCAACTACGAGAAGTTTGCATGCAGTGCTTGCTTAGTTAAATCTGTGAGATTTACCACTTTGGGGTTCTCAGCAACCATTCCCATCAATCTGATTTGTCAAAAAACAACTATGATGTCAGCCTTTTAACCGCTTTAAGTTGAACTCTTTTTTTTTTTTTACTTGAGGCACCCAGAGTGCTCACAGACAGTGATCCATGAAATGATTCAAAAGCCAAAAATCTGAGTGCAAAAGCCATGCTGGTCACAATAAAATAAATAAAATGAAATAAATATTGTACAGTCAGTCAAGCCATGTCACACGCCATCATGGCTTCATGATGGTAGGCACAGACAAGTCACTTCTTTTCAATGCCCTCTGTCTACTGTTGCTTGTAGCAGGCTAGCACCTGATAATCCAGTCCACGTCTTGATGTTATCCATCCAGGTTATTCTTGATCTTCCACATCTTCTGACTCCCTCCACAAGTCCCGTCATAACACTTCCTTCAGTGCTCTCATGTGCTGCCTCATCACATGACCAAAGTAACGTAACTTGTGGGATTTAACGTGCATCAGTAACTCCTTTTGAGTTCTAGCATCTCATAGACTTGCTCAGTGGTCATCATCTTCATCCATGAGATCTTCAGCAACTTCCTGATGCACTTGTTCTCAAAAGCCTGAATACGTCTTTCTTCCTCTTTCTTCAATGTCCAGGCTTCACATCCATATGTAGCTACTGGCCAGACCAAGGCTTTCATCAGTCTTAGTTTGATGTTGGTGCTAATGGACTTGCTTTTCCACATCTTTGTCAATTCGACCATCATCACCATGCCCATGAAGTCCCATTATATATGTATGTGTGTGTGTGTGTGTATATATATATATATATATATATATATAAAACACACAAATATAACTCTAATTTCAGAGAAACAGCTAGGTTTACTATAGCTAAAATTAGTGCAGAGTCCTTAAACAAACTTTATGTTAGAGTGAAATAGTCTAATTTCAAAGATTGGGGGTTTAAATACAACACAAAGTAAATCAGAGCCTAAATCTTTGCAATCATCATCAAATTATTCATTAAAATTGCGATATTCAAGTGTATCAATAATCTAAAAAAACATGGGACATATAGATATATTGTACATCTACATAATGCAATGGGAATAATTACCTGAAGAGTGTTTGAAATTTAATTTTCATTATAGCAACACCCATAGCCAGCTAACATCAGCTGCTAGTCTCTGCGGCCTATATGTATTTAGTCAGATGCAATGACATTGCATTCATTAGCCCAACTGGTGGAGCATGCTGCTAAATGCTCATTTGGGGTTAGAGGTGCAGTAATATCATCAGAGTGGAAATGTTAATGGTGCTATTGGATGAGGAGCCAAGCACATTTTAAAGACAATCTGTAATGACTCGAAAGAAAAGAAAGAAAGAGCAGTAGGATGACCAGCCATTATAGGATGACAAGAAAAATGTGGTATTTTGACTGCAGTGAGGATCAGCTTGACAATGCACGAAAGAAATAGAAAGACTATAGACTATAAATAGACTATATCTGCAGCATCTTCATTTACATCTACATAACGTGCCTGACTAAATACGTAGATTTATATTAGAATGTAAGACAGATTATTATGGATATTATGGGATTGTTTAACACTAAACTAACTTTTAAGAAAACAGAATTTTAATGTGTTTAAAGGAATTTCAAGAAATTTCCAGTTTAATCAAAGTATAAACCATATGTGTCCCTAACATTAAGTCTTCTGAATATATGCACTGTTGAGTGTCCAGGTACGACGTGAGACTGCTTTGCCTTCACCTGTTCATTTCTACAGATACATTTTTTCAATAGTGATTTGAACTTGAACTCTTGAGAATGTGAACTCTTATAATCCTTTTACTTTTGAATTGTTAAGATCTCAATTAGAGACCTACTGAAAACCTTTTACCTCCGAAAAGCCTGAAAATGCTTTCATTCAGGAATGAAACAGAGCATAATTTAAGAAATTTAAAATAGACTCTTCATATAATTCCTAAATCTACAATATATTTGTAGCCAAGTGGCTGTGCCTGGTGGTTAGGGATCTGGTCTTGTGACCGGAAGGTTGCTGATTCGATCCCCAGGATGGTCATAACTGAAGTGCCCTTGAGCTAAACAACTAACCCCCAACTGTTTCCGGGGTGCTGTGGATAGGGCTGCCCATCACATTTGGGCACATGTTCAGAGAATAGTGTGTTCACTAGTGTGGGTGTTTCATTGCACAGATGAGTTCAATGTGGAGGTCAAATTCCATTGTGTACAATCACATTGACAAAAAGTAAATCTAATGTAATCTAATTTTGTCTTACAATAATCATTATTTAACACTTCTACAGCTTGAATTAAAGAACTGTAGTTTAATCTTTTTCTTTGATGTTCATTTGAATTTTTTGAGTTTTGTTTTCATCTTTTTCATGTATCATTGAAGAGTGCTTTTCAGTGAAGAAACAGCACTGCCACTGTGTGAATGCTAACAGTCTAGCACATTAACCAATATCTTGTCTATACAGTGTCGCTTCATAAACTTAGATCACTGATGTTCATAATTGAAAATAAAAGGTACACTGTCATATTTTATATTCATTACATGAAAAGTGACATTTCTAGTCTTTTTTGTTTTATTGTTGATCAACATAGCTCATATCATAAATTCTGAATCTCAAATTATTTGAATATTTCATTTGGAGTTGAAGTAAATTACTATTCAAACAGTTTCAACATTAAAGCTTCAATTAAATTATCAACCCAAATTCACTGTCTCATGATATTACATATATTAAAGATGCAATAACATGTTAAACTATAAAAAGGACATTAATAAGAAATTCATGTTTTCACCAAATAATGAATCATATTTCAGGAACTGCATGCTGAAACATGTTAAACAGGTGTTAGCTTGGCTTACGTGATGTAGAGATAAAGCCATATTTTTGTTTGGTAAATCCCTTCAGTGTTAACGTTGAGAGACAGTACTAAGGACATACAGGTGTTAGACAATGAAAGTGAAACAGCTGGTTTTAGACCACAATAATTTATTAGTAAGTGTAGGGCCTCCTTTTGAGGCCAATACAGCGTCAGTTTGTCTTGGGAATGACATATACAAGTCCTGCACAGTGGTCAGAGGGATTTTAAGCCATTCTTCTTGCAGGATAGTGGTCAGGTGATGCTGGTGGAGGAAACCGTTTCCTGACTCGCTCCTCCAAAACACCCCAAAGTGGCTCAATAATATTTAGACACAAAGACTTGCTGTCTTGGTCACAGATGCGCCAGCAAGACGTGCAGCAACAATTTGTCCTCTTTTGAACTCTGGTATGTCACCATAATGTTGTGTGCATTGTAATATACTATATAACTGTGCTCTTACCTGCTAACTGAACCTTCACACTCTGCTCTTACTGGTGCAATGTGACATTAATGAAGATTGGCCACCAGACTGGTCCTATTTTAGCCATGAAACCTCCCACACTAACATGACAGGTGCTTCAGTTTCATTGTTCAACCCCTGTTTCTGCAGCAGCTATTTGCTATGTTAGAATGAATGAATATTACAGAAATTCTGACAGCACACTGTTTGGGGCTTAAACTAGAAGCACAAGACTTTTTCTTTTCTCCCAAACCCTCCTCCAACCTCCGGACCGACATTCACCTGTTCACTGGAGGATCCCAAACACCCACCAACCACACCGGAATAACTTTCTCAAAGGGGGAGCAAACACCTGCTTGTCTGTTACATTGCACTGCCCCACACTCAGAATAGAAGTAAATCAATAAGAGTGTATACAGTCAGTATTAAACCTCATTAGACATTGTGCTTCAGCATTAGGCAAATACGTTTGAGTGGGCTATATGATATTTGTATTATTACTGTGATCAGTGCTGATGAATGATGATATTCTGAGAATTTTTATGAATATTGTCAGTACTTAAACTATACTTTTAATTAAAAAAGAAAACAAATAAGTTCTGTTTAATTGAATTTAATATGACACAGTATGTTAAACCAATTTAAATAATTGTTTTTGAAAATATTATTAAAACATTACAGTATTCGTGTTTCTATTGCAGTTTTGCGCAAAACTTTATTGATATTCTGTTTTGTAGAAAAAACAATTCGACAAAACAAGTTTCGCAGTTGCGGTGTTTCCATTAAATGTGAAATACTTTTATAAAATCACATGTGAATGTGTTTGTTCTCGTGATAAGTCATTACAAACATGGCGGCAGTGGATGTAAATACATACTTCAGCTTTATACATACTGCTACCACGGCACTAGTGCTCATCATCAGCCATCAGAGGAGACGGCGACTTATCGAGGCTTTGGAGTGACAAGCCCCTTATACTTGGGAGCGGCTACGTATGCGGCGTTTTTGAGAAACTGTAGTCGATGATTTTACAGAAGAGCTGTGGATTCAACATTTTAGAATGACACACTCAACTTTTAATGAACTTTGTGATGCTGTGAGATCTCTAGTGGAGCAGCTGCACATTGTCCAAGGATTCTCCTCGTTATTCCAAATATGCTGCGTCATCTTCATCCTCCACTTTCTGTTGTTGTCTTCTTCTTCATCGTCTTTTTCGCCAATAGAAACGTCCGGTTGTTGATCACGTGACTCCCTTGATGCGAAAAAAGTCAGTTCGAGTGTTTCCATTACACTTTTGTGATATAAACCAATTTCTATACGACTGAAAAACCACCTCATCTTAGCGCAAAAGACTTTTATTGAAAAACGTGTTTTTTTCGAAATTGTCGTGTTTACATTAAGCAAGTTTTTATTCACAATTCTAATTTGCGATATTTCAGGGTAAATGGAAATGCGACTGTTTTGTTGTTTAGTATATCTAGCTAACGAACCTCAGAAAACAATATCATGATGCATATTGTGTACTGTGAAAACGCCTTCAAGTAAATGTAAGTACTACTATGTTATCTCCAAAAATATGCTTAGTCAGTGCCATTATAAAGACGTATCATGTAATGAAAGCTTGCCCAGTGCTAAATGTCCATGGAAATATGAATCTCTATTATTTGTGTGTTAGCTTAACCATGTTACAGTTGTGCAGTGAATGTTAGTCCTGGTGTCTCCTGTTTTTGATATACTGTCCCCCAGACTCCCCCATTACGGATGGTCACACAGACGATGCTGTGTGTTTATGTGTGGGTGTTTATGTGTGTAACATCTCTGAAACAGCTGGCAGGCCCATCCGCACCCACCATGAGGCCAGCCCATGATGAATAGCTGGACAAGGTCAAAGTACATAGGCTCAGCTTCCTGGTATGTGAGCCAGGACCCTAGGTTGGGCAGCTTGTGTGTGCACGTGTGTGTGATTAATGTCTCAGGTCAGTTTACCAGTCACTGTACTCTGTGAGAGGTTTCTTGAGAATGGAGAATACTGACTTATGTAACAGACAGCTCATTCTACAATACAGTCACTCTAACACAAACTCCTCAGAAATCCCCACTACTACAAATAACTCTTCCTCTCTCACACACACACATTCACAGCCCTGAGGCTCTGTCCACACCCAGTGTCCGTCTGGCGTCTGTAGTTCAAGGCACTGTGTGATACACTCTGTCAAAGCTAGTTAATCTCCTAGTGCAGCTGTTATGTCTGTTAAAGGGCTCATATCATAGAAAAGCCTTAACTTTCTTGTCTGAAATGAGAATCGGATATAAAATGCAAGACTGTTCAAGTTTAAACTGTATTGTTCACGTTCCTGTCTATAGATTTTATTAATGGAAATTAACAATCAAAAACACCAACACTTTTAAACTCAGCCTATATGGTTTTAACTATCTGTTCACACAGTGACAAAATATGAATATTAAATATTAATAAATTATTGAATTGAACATTTACTAACTCAAACTCTTTCAGTTCACTGTGTTTTCTAATAGTTCTTCTAGTTTTCTATTGTTACTGTTGAGTTCAATGATCACTTTGTGGTCTGACTGGTTGTACAGCATAAAATTATCACCCAATTCTGTTCATCACCTTGTTAGTCAACTTCACTCCAGCTTATTAGCATCAATTTTACAGTTATTTCTGAAATGTATGGTCAATAGACCTCATTTACATAAAATTATACCTCATTTTTTAGTAAAAATAAGCAGTTAAAATGGGTCAATTTGACCCAAAGACCACAGAATGGTTAACTATTAACATTTCAACATAATCAACTGATCCAAAGCTTCCAATCACAGACACAGATTCAAACGGCCAACATGTTAACAACTTACAGTGACAGGTGAACACGGACTCCTGGCCAACTAAGAGGCTGTATACAACCAGATGGAGTGACAGCAGGGCCAGCCAATCACATGTTAGCAAGAAATGACAGAGCCAAGAAATGACAGAGCCTTTTTTTCTATAAGGAAACAGGCTTCAGCTTGAGTGGCTGTATTCCGCTTGGTCCTAGTGCTTGACCCATCTCTATTTAGTACAGCATAACATTGTTTTTGGACAGTAAAAACTGCAGGGGACCAAAACTGCCTTTTGAAAAAAGGGACATTGACTTTGTTTGCAGCTTAGTTTCTTGGGTGCTCCAATTATAAGTGGTAATGAATGAGTGCAGGGACCTTCCTGTAATCATTAAATCCAGCCATAAGTGGTCATGAGAGATGCATTCAAGACACATGGTAATGCCAAGTGTAAATGGCTATAAATCTCCCTGTCCACTCAATAAGCATATTAATGCCAGACATGAACAAGGTCTTGAAATGGTAATCTGTTCACTGCACTGTAAAGCAAAAGATCCATTTAACCCAGTATGTCCACAGACAATTAAACAATAGAACTCTAGCATTTTAGCCCTTGTCCAAAGTAAGATTTTGTCTATGTTTAAAAAAAAAACTTCACACCTGCAGCACTTTTGAAGATCTCCATCCACATAAAAACAAACAAAAAAAAAACTAGTAAACACTGGCATTCGAATGCCAACCCAAGTAAAAAGTAACATAATAGAACTTTCACACTGTACAAAATAAAGTGAACCAAGTGCTGACTTTTTCAATGTGACAGTGTCATGTAGGTTTTTTTTAATTTATTTTGTTTTGAAAAAAATTGTGGCTACACCACTGGATCTTTAATACTCCTTATTCTGGAAATCTATTTACTCTGTAGTCATTATTTCCATTAATACAAGACCAGACTCTTATTTTGTTAAACGAGGAGAGACCAAAATACTTGAAACTGAAGATCAAATTAGCTGATTGGTTCTTTTTCTTGAAGGGTGGGACTTTCTTTGCAAACAGACACCATGTTGAGTGTTACGAGCATATTCCAACCTCTCCTCATTTATAAAGTCTCTGTGCCAGTACAGTCTGAGAAGACATGAGAAGTGGAGTTTATTTCTAGCACTTGTAACTTGGCTTAAAACAGAACGGCGCAGTAGACTGACACCTCTCTAAAACTAAAACTAAAACTAAAGTTAAATTAGGTTATAAACATGTTTACAGCCAAGCACACATTCACATCCCAGTCATGTAAACAAAAACAGAAAACAAACTTGTGATTTCAGGGTTCCCTGGAGAGTGTTTTCCAAAAACAGTATTTCAGTGTTCAAATGAACCATTTTCATGTGGTCATGAGGTGAATACACACAGTAAGATATGTTCAGTATGTGGAGATGTGAAGCTAGAGTGTTGAAGTAACTGATCAGAGCACTAGATTCATAGATTGGAATCAATATTGATCAAATCAGGGTGGCCACAGGTCCTTATAAAAAGTCTTGAAAATGACTATAATGTTGCTAATAAATGAAGTTTTAAACCCATATTAAGATAAAATTTGATGGATTTTAAATGTTTTGAGTCACATCAGTGTGAGAATAAGAAGAATGATTATTTCTGGTGTATACTGTGTTCTCACTAGCCACTCATTTATTTTATGGAAATAAATAAATGCTGAAAAAGGGCAAATGGCTTGAGAATAACAATTACCTGTGGTGGTTAAAGCTATTTAAAAAAGTAGGAAGCACAGTGACACAGTGAGCGCTGAGGTCTTGGATTCAAGTCCCCATCTGGGTGAAGTTTCCATGTTCCCCCCGTGTCTGGATGTTTTTCCTCTGGGGTCTCTGCTTTCCTTCCACAGTCCAAAAACATGGAGGTCAGGTGAATTGGGTACTCTAAATTGTCCTGGTGTGAACAGGTGTGTGTGCACCCAGTGATGGATTGGCACTCGGCCCTAACTACAGTTAAATTAGTTGTAATGCCCTGTCCAGTGCCCAATGAAGGGCTAGAGGGACTCCAGGCGAACCTGAGCAGAATTAAAAACATATAAAGATGGATGGAAATTACACGCAATGTGGAAGGCGTATCATATTTGGGACAGTGGAGATGAGGGTGGAATTGCCTGTAAAGACTGTGTAAGAGCCTGCAGGCAGACTACTGTTAATATGTACTTTCATTGCAAGTTTGGTCTTAAATTTAAGTCACAATAACAAGTTGTTTAAAAGCCTTAAATTTAATTTGTTACACTTCCTGAAAAAGGCCAAATTGAAGGGATTTTTTCATATCAGATTTTAATAACATCACTGTATGTAAAGGGTGCACACAGTCCTATTTATGAAAACACAAACGTCAGATCAGCTGGGAATGGACTGAGTGCACAAAACACAAGAAATATTCAAGGCAAGGGTGCTTTAGACCTTCAGCAGGGAGCCATCAGGGGCTGACGTGTGGGCTTGAAGGTGGGTGCCTGTGTGTGAAAGACTTACCAGTGCGCAGCCTGAACAGGTGATGACAGTTCAAGTTCATGCAGAGCACGCTTTTAAAAATCTGCACATGCACACATGAATCCTGTCATCATAAACTCACAAGACACAGTGAGTCTGACTCACTTCAGCATGAGATTATGACAAAGACATTTCTCAGTGCCTCACCACAGCAACAAGAGAAAGCAACAGGACAGGAGCACTGCACACAGCCATATATCACATCAAATAAGAGACAGCACGGTTAGCTTCAGCACCTGGAGGACTGATCAGCAGTAGATATGTTTTAAAAGGGGTGAAAGTCTCAGAAGGACAAATCCTACATGTGTGGTACCATGACTGTAAAAGATAATGGAACAGTTGGTCGATGAATACAGAAAAAAAAGTCACCAAAGTCAAGGTGAACAGACTACTGAGAGGTCTCTCTCGCTTTCCTTCTCTCTCTCTCTCTCTCTCTCTCTCTCTCTCTCTCTCTATCTCTCACACACACACACACACACACTTTGCTCCGTCTCTCTGAGGAGGTCGTGTTATAGCTGGTTGAGCTCCTCTCATTCAAAGCACTTTAAAAACAAACACAAAGAGTCAAAAGTTTCACCCCTGATTAGCCAAGCGCACAACATCCTCCTGACAAAAGAGAAAGAGCAATAGAAAGAGAGGAAAAGAAAAAAAAAGAAGACAAAAGAAGAACACTGGAAAGGAGAAAACAAGAAAAGAAATAAGAAAAAAATGAGATGAGAAATAATAAAAAAAAGAATGGTGAAAAGAAGAAATAAGAAAAGAGAAAGAGGAAAAAAGATAAAAAAGAATAAAGAAAAGAGGGGATGAAAATTAAGAGAAAAGAGAAAGAAATATGAAGATAATAGAAGTAAACAGAATTGAGAAAAGAGTCAAATGTGAAGAAGAGAAATGGAGAAAGAGAAAAGAAAGAAGAAATATGAGAAGAGAAAGAGAAGAACATTCTATGTTATTATTATGTGAGTTTAGGACAGTAATTGTTATGTGTTCTATGTTGTTCTACGTTCTTGGTAAATGTTATTTGTACAGTGCACATCAACACATGTTCTCAGATAAGTCTGAGACCATCAGAGTGTGCTGAGCTTTTAGGTTCTGGGATGAAGATGAAGAAGAGGAGAAGATGGAGTTGTGTAATGGATGTGAAGATGATTATATAGGTTTTGACTGATGGACAAAATAAATGAAAGCATCCACAGCTCATTTTTAGAAGTTTATATACCACTTTTCTTCCCCACTAACTTCTCACCTCACTTCACCTCCTTCACTCTATTTCTCGCTTGCTCATTTGCAAGAAAAGCAAAGGAAAGGAGACGACAAGACAGAAAAAAGTGTGCCGCTTGGTGGATGGTTTCCCCCAGGACTCCCAACTGAAGAGAGAGAGAGCGAGACATTTATGATCAGTCATTCTGTGAGCTTTATATAGAACAGTTCTGGCGTATAGCTGTATAGTTATGGCTGATATATGGTTATAGTTAATCCATACAGCAGTATATTCACCAGCCGGCCCTCTGAGACACACTCAGCCTGAAGCGCTCCCCAGTGTGTGTGTTAATATATGCAAAACTACATATCACGCTATACACCGCAGCACTCAGCCGATCTCTATGTATATGAACTCACTAAATCACGGCAATAAAGCTCTTTAAAGAGCTGGCCAGGGCCCAATGAGGTGCAGTGAGAGGAAAGCTCCAGAAAAAGAATGAGAACAAAATGTCTGAGTCAAGAGCGTTTTATTGGCACTGTTATTATAATAGTCATTTTTGTGACTCTGAATGTAAAACTCTCATCTGAACTCAAATGTAATGTTAAGTCACACTAGCGTTGTGTGATGCCTACCTAACAGGCATATGATGATGTCTACAGGGAAACATTGTGATGGATGACATCATCAATGTTTCTATTTTTTGCATGTGTCCATTCACAGCCTGTTCTCCCCTACCCCCCCACCCCACCCGGTGATCTTTTCTTACTAAATGAAAAGAATGCAACAGATGTGCTGGCCTCAGTGGTATAGATTTCATTTCAGCTTTGGAGGGGGGACACCATCAGTCCAGTGGTGTGGTTGGGGAGTGCCCCTTGAGTAAAACGTGCTCAGTACTTGAGAGGGATCTATAGGTGGCATGTACTTAGAAACCCGTCAAGTGTCACAAGCTTCTATTTTAAGAAAAAGCCAAAAACAAAAAATAAATAAATAAAAAGGGTCAGAAATAGGTTTTTATCACATTTTACTTAGTCAATATTTTTACTGTAATGTTATTTTACATGACTGGAATATTATTTTTGTACCTTTTTGTAGAGTAAAATATAGGGCGAGATGTGAGATGAATTAGCCTGTTAGCAGTCATGCCATGACCACAGTGTTACTTCTTTACTGAAAAGCACTCTTCACTGAAAAAAATATGAAAAAGGCAAGGCAATTTTATTTATAGAGCAACTTTCAAAGGGCTTTACATGAAAAGCAGAAAAAAATAGAAAATTTAAAAGATTATAAAATATAAAATCAGAAATATAAAGTTAGTAAAATCTAAAGAGAAAACAAAAACAACATAAACAATAGTAATAGAAAAATTAAACAAACTGAAAAATAGATGATATGCCATAACATTTTTTAAACTTTAAAAGTTAGACTCCATGCACATCTCACAGGTTTGGGATGTATGTTTCAGCTGACTATAGTATAGTGGTTTAAAGCTGCCTCACTGTGTTTTGTTCTGCTTCCAGTGTTAGCAGGTCAGACCCCACTAATCTGAGTTGTGTGATAGGTAGTATTTTTCTAGCATAGCTAATGTAATGTAAGCAGGACCATTTCATGATTTGTACAGCGTCTCTCACAAAACTGAGCACACCCCTCACATTTCTGCACATATGTGATTATATATTTTCATGGGATAACACTATGGAAATGAAACTCTGATATAACTGAGAGTAGTCAGTGTACAGCTTGTATATCAGTATATATTTACTGTCTTCTGAACACAACTAAACACACAGCCATTAATGTCCAAATAGCTGCAACACAAGTGAGTACACCTCACAGTGAACATGTACTAATTGTGCCCAGTGTGTTAATATTTTGTGACCACCATTATTATCTATCACTGCTTTAACTCTCTTGGGCATGAGATTCACCAGAGCTGCACAGATTGGAATCCTCTTCCACTCCTCCATGATGGCATCACAGAGCTGGTGGATGTTAGACACCTTCACTCCTCCACTTTCCACTTGAGGATGCCACACAGGTGCTCAGTTGGGTTTAGGTCTGGCTTACTTGACAGTCCATCACCTTTACCTTCAGCTTCCTCAGCAAGGCAGTTGTCATCTTGGAGGTGTGTTTTGGGGTCATTATCATGTTGAAAAACTGCCATGTGGCCCAGTTTCTGAAGGTGCTCTGTCACAGTAAATGTTAGAATTCATGTTTTACTCAATGAACTACAGGTCTCCACTGCTGGTAGCACTCATGCAGCCCCAGGCCATGATGCTCCCACCACCATGCTGGACTGTAGGCAAGACACAGTTATCTTGATACTCTTCACCAGGGCACCGCCACACATGCGGGACACCAACTGAGTCAAACCAATTAATCTTGGTCTCGTCAGACCACAGGACATGGTTCCAGTAAGGCTCTACGACTGCTTGTCTTCAGCAAACTGTTTCCAGGTTTTCTTGTGCTTCAGGTTCAGATGAGGCTTCTTCTGGGAAGATGACCATATAGACAGAGTTAATGCAGTGTGCAGCGTCTGGTCTGAGCACTGACAGGCTGACCTCCCACTTCTTCAACCTCTACAGCAATGCTGGCAGCACTCATGTGTCTCTTTTTTGAAGTCAACCTCTGGATATGACACTGAACATGTGGACTTAACTTCTTTGGTCGACCCTGGTGAGGCCTGTTCTGAGTGGAACCCATCCTGGAAAACCTGCTGTATGACATTGGTCACTGTGCTGTAGCTCATTTTCAGGATGTTATTGATCTTCTTATAGCCGAAGCCATCTTTGTGGAGAGCAATTTTTTTTTTTCACATCCTCAGAGAGTTTTTTGCCATGAGGTGCCATGTTGAGTATCTAGTAGCAGGTATGAGAGAATTATACCCAAAGCACCAAATTTGACAGCCCTGCACCCCATTCACATATGGAACCTTGTAAGTCAAACAAGTCACATGACACCAGGGAGGGACAACAAGACAATTGGGCACAATTTGGACATGTTCAGCATGAGGTGTACTCACTTGTGTTGCCAGATATTTGGACATTAATGTCTATGTGTTGAGTTGTGTTCAGAAGACAGTAAATATATACTGTTATACAAGCTGTACACTGACTACTCTCAGTTATATACAAGTTTAATTTTTGTAGTGTTGTCCCATGAAAAAATATAATCACATATGTGCAGAAATATGAGGAGTGAACTCAGTTTTGTGAGATACTGTAATTATATAATTACGATGTAAACAAAGTCAGCACAGTTGACAGTAATTCTGATAGTAACCAGACATCAGAAGAGTTTGGAATACACACTAGTAGATTTAATATTGTATATATGAACATGAGACCAAAGTCTCTGTGTATCTCTGATGATGCATTACTTTGTGTGTATGCTTCAGATAAGATATGTGACATCATTATTAATAATTCAGTAATACAAATGGAGTTAATTATTAAAAAATATATATTAAAAAATTTAATTTATCTGCCTGATTAAAGCTATGTTGGTGCATCATCCTTATGAATAACCCTGGTAATGTAAACAACCCCAGGCAAGGTTTTTACACTTTTTTTCCCCCTAGCAGAAGTTAGAATCTGTGTGAGGAATCAAATTATGGTGGTTCATAATAATTTAGCCAATCATGCTAACACTTTTAACATTTGCTAAATGTTAGTGCTGCAGCAAAGTTGATTGGAGACAAATGATTCAAGTAACATTAACATTTCTTGGCCTGTAGTTAATTATTATTATTATTATTATTATTATTATTATTATTATTATTATTATTATTATTATTCATTTTTGCCAGTATTTATTCCTTTCCCAGTGTATTATTTTAGTGCTGCACGTTTTGGTAATTTTAGTGATTTTTTGTGAAGTTTTTGTGTATTTTAACATGTTTGTGTTTATAATTGTTGTTGTTTCCAGTGAGTGTGAATGTTAGTTTCCGTGCACCTTGGTATGCACTGACAAATTTTGTTGTAGAAATACAATGACAATAAAGACATCTATTCTATTCTATTCTATTCATAGTCATTTAGCCCATCCCATCCGTTAAACCTCTCCCCATCACTTTTATCCCTGACTTTAGGATCGTGAAGACAAGCACAAGCCTCCTCCATTGTGTGCGATGCCAGTCACCGCTTCTTTTTGAATTACCACTGATACACCGTCACCAGAGTACAAATACAAATACTTCGTTACTATACTTAAGTAGAAATGTTGGTTATTTATACTTTACTGAGTAATTATTTTCAGATGACTTTTCACTTCTACTTACTTACATTTTCATGTAATTATTGGTACTTTCTACTCCTTACATTTTAAAAACAGCCTCATTATTTCTACGTATTTCATTTTGGTTTGTCATCATTCAAAAACATCCTATTCAGATAAACTGTGCCATCCAGAAAGAGTGAATGTGACTGTGGTTGGATGAGAAGTATACCATTATAATTATACCATTGAAATACCATTCTGATACCCTATTGGTACCTGCACGTCACGTGTCTCGTCACTCTCCACTAAGCTCAGTACCCCAACGCAGGTGCAGAGTAAATACAAAGAAAGTTAAATAAATACATAGTAAAAGCATTACAATGTATTTCTAATACGGTTAACCCAAAATCTCCTGAATCCTTTTAGAAAACTAAATGATTTAATAAATAAATAAATATGCAGACAGCTCAACCCCCCCAATGTTGGACCCAAAGTTACGCCCTTGGTGTCAGCATCTTAGCCTGCTGAGCCAGTCAGGGCTGTAGTTTGATCATTAATGAAGTTATACTGAAAGAACTTCTCAAATAAATAGATGTTGATAAAACTTCACAAAAATGATACATCTGTTAAGAATACTTCTGATTACTGTATGTTTAAGTAGTGTCTCAGTTAATTACTAATTACCAGTGTTGGGAATAACGGCGTTAAAAATAACGGTGTTACGTAACGACATAATTTTGTCAGTAAGGGGATAAAATAATGAATTACTTTTCCTGTCGTTACAACGCCGTTGACGTTACTGGTCATTAAAAGCGGTGTGTTACTATATATTGATATACTAACAGTAATCTGAGTGGACCTCTGCCCAGGCTAGTGAGGAGTAACAGATGTTACACCGAGAACTTTGTAACACCTGTTTAACTTAAGTCAGTAAGCGATTGGCTAAGGCAGCGTTATGGTAGCCAATCAGAGCCAGTGTTTTTACACGTGTGCCGAAATGGCAGAAATGGCGAATCAGGAGCAAGCCGAAGAAAAGTTAGCATTTTCAAGGTGGCGATATAAACATTATTTCAAATTCATTGAGGTTAAAGGCAAAAACGTGCATGTAATGTGTACATTATGTCCTCGGGCGAAGACTTTGTTGACATCCACTGTAAGCAACTCTAATTTAATAAAGCATCTCACAACGACCCGCGCAGCTACAAAGTTAGTGGCTAGAAGCACCGACACCACAGATAAGCCGTCCAAGGACTCGGAGCAAAGTCCGCCAAGCAGCAAAGGCTTGATTTTTGAAGAATAAGATTATAGAGGTTTTGTTGTTAAGTTTACCTCTGTTGTGAACAAACCAGTTGTCTCAGGTTGAGAGAATTAAATTTGATAGATGGAGATTTTTTTTTAAACAAAGATTTGGTATTTTAAAGGATTTTATCCTGCACTGGTCTGTTGATGTGCAATAAATATCAAAAGCTACTAATTTCAACTGACTGTGAAAACTGCTTTTTCAAAAAATCCTTATTCTTTGACAAATTACTTTTTTAAACTGTAATGCAAATAGTTACTTTCCCTGGTAACGAGTTACTTTTATTATAGAGTAATTCAGTTACTAACTAAGTTAATTTTTGAACAAGTAGTGAGTAACTATAACTAATTACTTTTGTAAAGTAACGTTCCCAACACTGCTAATTACTGGTAAGAAACTTTCATTAACTATCATTTATTGATAAAGCCCATGTACAATGTTTTTTTTTATTTGACCCTACAGATGAGAAATACTTTGGCATGTGTCTGTTATTCCTGTAAAAAGGACATCTATGAAGTAGATCCAGTAAAAAATAACAGCTTTCAACTTATCCCACTACACCAACTGAATAAATTGGTATAATAACCTTAATAAAACATAAATTAAAATATTGACTAAAATGGCTGCTAAAAATGGCAGATTGTCAAATAGTTAATTCCCAAAACTGTTCAAGCCTTTGTAAAACTGTTGAGATGTGTTGTCTAGTGGTGTCACTAGAATGTATAGGCACTGGGGATTTAGCCTGGGGGAATGTTAGGGGTCCCCTGGTAGTACATTTAAGCTTGGGAGGCGAGTGCACAAACTTTACTTTCACTTTAAAAATAAACATTCCCTGCTAGCATTAAAATGTTCTTTGCCACTGTCATCCTCTTCCTCCTCATATGCGAAGATGAGCTGCCCGATACAGAAAGTACATCCCTCTTTCTCCTCTCTCTTTGGGGCATGGTCTCCATACTCTCCAATGCCCCCCTTGGCATGCTGACCCCCACAGTCCCCCCCAAGAAATTCTCCCAGGGTGGGAGAGAGAATGGGTCCCACTAGTTGCTTGTGTAGTATGG
Organism: Crenuchus spilurus; assembly: GCA_036984385.1. NCBI lineage: Eukaryota > Metazoa > Chordata > Actinopteri > Characiformes > Crenuchidae > Crenuchus > Crenuchus spilurus. The sequence continues at coordinate 19,840 of BRDA01065542.1, forward strand.
CTGGAGGGAGTCCAGAAACTACACGGGAAGGCAGGACAGGTGTCTTCGGGTCAGCTCTGTGATCTCACCTGCCCACCAACTACCACAATGTACCTGGATCCACAGCCACACACACTCGCGACTGGTGCACTTCTCTCCATTGGTTTGGTGGTCAGTCATTTCTGTAATGCTGGAGCAGACAGGAGGAGAAGGGGAGCCAGCGTGGTTAAAAGGTTAAAGGTTATAGGTAAATTAGACACAGGTGGTATACATGAACTTGACGAGACATGCACAAACTCAAAATGGAAGACATGATCATATAAGGGAAACTGACTGGGGACACATGACAGACAGTGGGAGGCACGAGAGAATCCCATCCCAAAGCCAACTCGACCTTGAGGCAGGAACAGACAGGGAAACAGGACCCCGACAAACCAAAAACAGATCAGACACCATGGGGAACAGAACACACAACCATATCTAAGCAAAACCTAAACCCAGGGTCAAGTAAGTAAATCCAGACGACACCTACAGCCACGTCCAGGGCTGTTGGTGCCAAGATGCACCCCCCACCCCCAAAAGACCCCAAGGGGACCAACCGGGGTGGAGGGCAGCAGGGTGGGCCCAACAACAGGGAAAGTAGATCCCAAGTCCCATCTTGGGGTACAGTACTCAAGTGTCTGATGAAAGGGAGCTATTCCTGTTGTTGGGCATTGTCTGAAAGCCCCATGTCCATGATGCATGGCACTCCTGGCCATCAACGGGGATGTGGACGACACTGGAAGCGTGGTAGGCATGGCCACCAAGACAAGAAAAAAGCAGCCAAGACAGGAGGCGTGGCCACTGAAACAAATCCTGCAACAATGCTAACAGGGGCTTGGCCTTTGCGCAGACTGGCGCAAAGCAGGAAGCCCCCTCAACTACACTGACATGGGCCGTGGTTTCCATGCAATTCAGCGCGAAGCAGGAAGCCCCCTCAACGACATTGATGGGGGATGTGGCCTCCGCACAGTCCAGGGCGAAGCAGGAAGCCCCCTCTACACCACTGATGGGGGGGTTTGGTTTCTGCGCAGTCTGGTGCAAAGCAGAAAGCCCCACAATGTCAGTAGAGGAGTCCATTGGAGAAGGGGGAATGGATGCAGGGATGGACAGGGCTGGGGGTTTAGTGGCAGGCTCTTCACTGCATGCTCCTCAACCAAGGTGGCTCCCTTGATCACCGCCATGCGGTGCTCCGGTTCTACGGCTGCTTGCTGCGCTCACCTCCGTCTCTCGGGTTTTCATGCCTTGAGGCTGCAGTGCTTCTCTGTGGCTGTTACCACTTCTTTGCCACTGTCATCCTCTTCCTCCTCATATGTAAAGGTGAGCTGCCTGATACAGAAAGTACATCCCTATTTTTCTTCTCTCTTCGGGGCATGGTCTCCATACTCTCTTGTGCCCGAATTGGCATGCTCACTCCCACAGTCCCCCCCCCAAGAAATTCTCCCAGGGTGGGAGAGAGAATGGGTCCCACCAGTTGCTGGTGTGGTATGGCTGGAGGGAGTCCAGAAACTCCACAGGAAGGCGGGACAGGTGTCTTCATATCAGCTCTGTAATCTCACCTGCCCACCAACTACCATGGTGTACCTGGATCCACAGTCGCACACAATTGCGACTGATGCACTTCACTGCACTGGTTTTGTGGTCAGTCGTTTCTGTAATGCTGGAGCAGACATGATGGGGAGGCAGCATGGTGCAAAACAAAGAGGATTTAATGGCTGTTAATGGCTCCAGAATTCCAGCGCGGGGGAGAGAGACGACGAAAATTTTCGAGTTTAAAGGTTACAAGTAAATTAGACAAAGGTGGTATACATGAACTTGACGAGACAGGGCAGACACGTGACGAGACATGCACAGACTCAAAATGGAAGACATGACCATATAAGCGAAATTGACTGGGGAAACATGACAGGCAGCCGGAGGCATGACAGTTGTGTATCAGATATTTATGTAACCTTTATTTTACCAAGGAAAAACATTAAGAACAGGCTTCTTATTTACTAAGTCAGCCTGGCAAAAGCCAAAGCCTTTTGAGACAAAGAAACGATATACAAACAAAACAACCAACAGAAATAAAAGACAAACACAACTGAGATAAGGCTGTAAATGACATCACTGAGTATTTATGTAACAATTGCTTTTATCAGCTAAAAAGATGTAAAAAGTAATGAAGTTCATAAAAGCCAACTTTAGAATAAATTTTAGTGTCTTTTAAATTGAGTTCCTTGGGTGCAGATGACTGAAATGAGGACAGACCAAAAGCCGAATTTGTTTTCGGGACTCTCGGCGTGATTATCTGGGCAGAATCAGTATTATAACTAAAGGACTGAGGCTGTAACAACTGACACAGATAAGGGGGAAATTGGCCAAGAAGAGTTTTGTAAATCAGCATGTAGCAATGAATAGTACGACAGGTGACCAGTTTACTGAACAGTAAAGAGAAGAGTGGTGAGTTTTAAAGGGATCATTAGTAACTAAATAAATGACAGAATGATAGAGTACTTCCAGTTTGTGTAAGATGCTTTCATTGGCTAATCTGTATATTACGTCACTGTCATCTAGAATAGGAAGAACTGTGATTTGAAGTAAGATTACTTTAGCCAGTAGACTTAATGAGACATGTATGCTGTATAAAAATACAATTTTAGACTTAACCAAAGTATTGTCTAACCAAATACCCAAATATTTATATTCTGTAACCTGATTTATTTTAATGCCATCTAGAGTGATGGCACTAGATCTGAGGTACAGAACCCTTCTGGCCAAACCACATAACCTTGGTCTTGTTGGTATTTATCAGAAGATTCAAGGTGAAGAAAGCTTGCTGAACTCTATTTTTATTACAACTTCCGGAGAGGGTCCAACAGCAGAAAGAACTGTATCATCAGCATAAAGAACTGTCTCATCAGCATAAATATATGGAGAGTGATGAGTCTGACAGTATTTCTGATTCTCTTGTAGTGATGATATGGAAATAAGCTCAATAGTCTTTTAAAATAGTCTTTTAGTGATGTTTCACACTTCATTTAGCTTATTTATTGAATTCATGTAGAACAACGTTTATCTTGCCAGTGATCAACTTTGCTAGACTATGTTATTATAAATTTTAAATATAAAAAATAAATAAAATAAAATAAAATAAAAACAAACAAATAATAAATAAATAAATAAATACATAAATAAAATAAAAAATTAAAATAAAAAAATAAAGTTATAAAATGTTATAAATATAAATGTGTGTATTGATGCCTCAGTAATATATTTCTGTGTTTGATGGTAAAGAAAGTGGTTATTACACAGGCCTATCAGAATATTATGTCTTCTGAATAGAGGGAATAACCAACCTTGACTCAGTGTTCCCTCAGTGGTGATCCCTGACACTTTCCTTGTTGCTCATGTGTTTATTGTTGAGGTTAACTGGTCCACTGTGCGGCATCGATTGCTCTGTACCACTTGAGTACAGAGTCATTGTTCCCCTCTGGCATCAATGGCCTGTGGACCATCACTGTTATACTGTTGGTAGGCAATCAACTGATGAGAAGTCCATTCTAAGTACACCTTCACTACAGCAGCTCTAGAACATGTTTTCCAAGATGCTACCATCTATTGCCCAGCACCCTATTATTATGCCCTTTTGGACATCAATCAAATTGCTTCCTTTGCCCATGATGATGGTTTTGCACTCTGCTACAACTGACTGGTGTGCTCAATAATTTTTTTTACACAGAGCAAACCCTGTGATGTGACATCTGTGACGTCCTAGGCTTTCATTCATTTCAAACTAGGGGTCATAATATTGATCATAATATATGTTACCCACTTGTAATTGTTATTTTTGTCTCTGGTTGTATGATAAGTGTTTTATATGATAAAGTGATCAGTTAAGTGGTCAGTACTCTTCTAATGTAGTACTGGGGTTTAAGAAATGAATGTAAGAAATGGATCTTCAGAAAATTACTTAAGAAAGATAGAGACAATTGAATAAGTGAAAAATGACCAGCTTCTTATTCAAATGACACTTGCCCTGCGATTGGCTTTGTTTACTAATGTTTGATGCTTTGGTTTCCTTCTGACTATCAGAACATTTTTTGCACATCGGCCCCATTAAAAGTTAAAGCAAACTCCGCGGAGAGATCCGACTGCGTCAGCCCTGATCTTGGGCGACGTGACTGCTTTCAAAGTTCAGAAGCTCCTGGGGGAATGGGGGGTGGCTGCTTTCTGTACGCGTCTGCTTCTGTGCGTGAGTGTATGCGAGCATGCATGTATATGTATGTGTGTGTGTGTGAGAGAGAGAGAGATTTGTTCAAAGTCTTAAAAGTGACCTGCCAGATTACATAACATACTGGACTACTTAGTGGTAAATAAAATCAATAAATCATCAAACCTAGTGTTACACGCTTCCATGCATGATACTCAGAGAGGCATGCATCCCACAGTGTAAAACATAAGCACTTCTCTTTTTTATTAGTTATCACTTCTTAGAAATGCATGAAGTGGCATGCAAAAGTTTGGGCACCCCTCTTAAAATGCTCGTTTTTTTGTGATTTAAAAAATTGGACCAAGATGAATCATCTCAGATCTTTTTCCACCTTTAATGTGACTTATAATCTGTACACATTAGTTAAAAAACAGACTGTAATTGTATAGAGGTGAAATAAAAATAAAGAACTAAAATAAAATTGTTGCATAAATATGGACACCCTTAAACTGATACTTTGTTGATGTACTCTGAATTTATGACAACATTCAAAGTGTTTGGGTAGGAGTCTGTCAGTATGGCACATCTTGATTGGCAATCTTTGGCCACTCTTCCTTACAAAAGTGCTCAAAATCTGTCACATTGTGAGGGGATTTCCTGTGTGCATCCCTCTTCAGGTCAACCTACAGATTTTCAATTGGATTCAGGTCTGGGTCTGGCTGGGCCATTCAAACACTTTGATCTTCTATTGAAGTATTTTGTCAATGTGGAGGTTTGCTTTGGTCAATGTCATTCTGAAAGGTAAAATTCCTTTTAATCTTTTTTCCAAAGAGACCTGTAGGTTTTGTTAACATTGACTGATATCTGGAACTGTTCATAATTCCCTCCTCTTTGACTAAAGCACCAGTTCCAGTTGCAGAAAACAGCCTCAAAACAATGCTGCGTAAGTGTAGTTCTTGGTAATGTCACTGTCATGTCAAATTTTATCCACTTTTTGTTTGTCGTCACTGTGTTCAGTGGTTTATCAAATGTCTTGGGAATGTTTTCTTCCCTTCTCCTGACCGGTGCTTTATAAGCTCTTTGTCCTTTGATGCTTTATAAGCTCTTTGTGGCTTTTGCTGTAAGTTTCAACTGATTAAATATCTGGAAAATCCTACTAGAACGGCTGAAGTTTATTTATTAATCAGAATGACTTTGTGTATTAACTCTTTAACTTGAGTTTGAATGTGATTAGCTCATTCTGAACAGAGCCACAAACCCAATTAGAAGTGTCCATATGCAACCACATTGTAATAACTGCTGTGCAGGTTTGAATGTGTTACCTCAGTTCATTTATGACTGCAGTGTAACAAAAAATGTCTGCCCCACTTATGATTTGCTCAAAAGAGTTTGTACATCTGCAAACAAAATGTAGACGGATAATCTAAGGATGGTGAAAATGTCTTCAAAAGAATAATTACTGCTGATGAGACCTGGATTAATCACTACAAGACTGAACGTAAACAGCAGAGTCTGCAACATCCTCAGTTGCCAAGGAAGACAAAGTTTTAAAAATCAGCTGGAAAACTGATGCTGACAGTTTTCTGAGGTTAAGAGGATAGAGATTCACATCTGATGAAGAGGTAAAGCAAACAGAGCATGCATGGCTCCCAGCTCAGCCTAAAACATGTTTTAATGAGGGAAGAATATGAAGGCTTGTTGATAGATGTACTGAAAAGCAGGAGAGTATGTCAAAAATTAGTGTTTTTGTCTTTTCTGAACACCGATAAAAATAAACTCTGTAACCAGAGTGTGGATTATTTTTGAGTCATCCGCATAATCATTGTCCTGTCAAAACAATGTATTGAGATTACATGTTGTATTGATCACATTCTTGATTGAATAAATTTGAGAAAAACTGAATTTAAGAGCAGTGAATAGTCTCACAACTGGACACACACAAATATTATTTAACACAGTATCTTCTTTACCACAGAATATGACAATAACAGCATTTTTTAAGAATCAATGTGTCTCCTTCAACAATCACAGGAGAAAAAAAATCATTTTGGAAAGTCCTACAAACCAGCAGGTGTTTAGATGAACTTTAGATGGAGATGGCATTTAATCTATGCTTTTCTTTTCCGAGCATGATATCTGTTGTTGCTAACATCATGCTGTGTGCAGTGACTATGATCTTATAAAGCAGAAAATTCATAGATTTTTACTCTGTTAGGGTCTGAAACTCTCATTTTAAGGATGAAAACACATGGATATGAATTATATTACACATGACTGGTGTTTATTGTTCCTCTAATTAAAGAGAATTGCCTGTACACATCCTCTGTGCATCCAGTGCATAGCTGGACTCTCTCTGCATTTGACTTATAGTCAAAAAACTGCATGAACAGCACTAAAAAATGATGTGCTAAAGATTTATCATGTTAACACATTATTAAAGTGTTAACTTTGACAGCTCTTATAATTACATAATGATATAGCATATTATGTACAACATTCCATTAACATTTAGATTTTGTATTAGCAACATGGAGTGAAAATGTCTGACTTTCTGTTTGTTTAGATGAAACACGCACGCATGCACACACACACACACACACACACACACACACACACACACACACACCTACACACACACACACACACACACACAGTTTTTCATTATTTAGAAATGGTCTGCATTGTAGATTAATATTAAAGTCATCCAGACTCTGAGTGAACACATAATGAATCATGTAGTAAACTTAAAAGTGTTAAACAAACCAAAACATGTTTTAGATTTTACTTCAAATTATGGCTCTCACAGACCTGCTGGTTTTTTTTAAGAAGCCCTCATATTGTGCACTCATTACCTGTATTAATGGCAGTTGTTTTAACTTGTTATCTGCATAAAATACACCTGTCCACACCCTGAATCAATCACATTCCAACCTCTCCAACATGGTCAAGACCAAAGAGCTGTCTAAGGACACCAGGGATAAAATTGTAGACCTGCACAAGGCTGAGATGGGCTACCTGACAATAGGCAAGCAGCTTGGTGCAGTTATTAAAAAATGGAAAAAACACAAGCTTCTTCCATCAGGAGCTCCATGCAAGATCTCTACTCGTGGGCTAAGGATGATTCTGAGAAAGGCCAGGAATCAGCCCAGACCTACATGGGAGGACATGGTCAATGACCTGAAAAGATCTGGGACCACAGTCTCATAGAGGACCATTAGTAACACACAGGGCACTCAAGATCTCCCTGCTCATGCCAGTACATATCCAGGCCCATGTGAAGTTCACCAGTGACCATCTGGATGATCTAGAGGACGCATGGGAGAAGGTCATGTGATCAGATGTAACCAAAATAGAGCTTTTTTGTATCAACTCCACTTTCAACCCCAAGAACACCATCCCAACTGTGAAGTATGAGGGTGGAAGCTTCATACTTTGGGGTGCTTTCTGCAAAGGGGACAGGGCGACTGCACCATATTGAAGGGAGGATGGATGGGGTCAGGTATTGCAAGATTTTGGCCAATGACCTCCTTCTCTTAATAAGAGCATTGAAGATGGGTCATGGCTGTGTTTTCCAGCATAACAATGACCTGAAACACACAGTCAGGTCAAGGAGTGGCTCTTTAAGAAGCATTTCAAGGACCTGGAGTGGCTTTGCCAGTCTCCAGATCGGAACCCAATAGAAAATCTTTGGAGGGAGTTGAAGCTCAATGTTGCCCAGTGACAGCCCCGAAACCTGAAAGATGTGGAAAACATCTATATGGAGGAGTGGGCCAAAATCCCTGCTGCAGTGCAAACCTGGTCAAGAACTACGGGAAACATCTGACCACTTTAATTGCAAACAAAGATTTCTGTACCATTTATTAAGTTGTTTTTCTATTGTATCAAATACTTCATGTAATAAAATGCTAATTAATTATTTTAAATTATATTACATTAACTATTAAATTATAAAATATCTATTCTTTGTAGGCGTGAAAACTTGCAAAATCAGCAGTGTACCAAATGCTTATTTTCCCCACTGTATGCATATATAATTAAGTGATGTTTATTTTTTCCTTAAGATTGTACATGAGACTGTATAAAAAGATAAAAAACTTAATGAAATATCTCCTGTTTACTGCTTTAAATTAATTATAACTGCCAATGACTGCAGATAGTTAAACCATGACCACAGCACCCACAGTTCTTTGCATTTGCATTTGTCCCTTGCAAGTGTATTTTTTTTATTCACATACATCATGCCCCATAAATCTACTGGAAATGCAGTGAAGTGTTTCAGTGCTGAGGGTCTGAGGTTTGGGTAAATGTGAGGGAGGTTATGGGCTAAGTGGAGCGTGTCTCTGCTAGCTTAGTAGACTAGGCTGGACAGCAGTATGGAGGATGTACACATTTATGCCACTCATGGCTAATGGGCAGGCGCTAACATGTGCACTAACAGTGCAGCTGACTGCCCCAAATTGGCTGAGTCATGCTTTCTCTGAAACCATCTGCCTATTCCTCACACATAATCACATGATCACTCTAACACTTTTCCCACACTTTCTTGCAACTCCCCCTTCCTCCCACCCTCGCTCTTATTCTGGTTCAGCTGAATTGTTTGCTGTGGAAGACAAATATTTCACAGTGATGTAACTACAGTCACAGCAGTGCAATTACACTACATTCACTACACTTGGCTATAGCATCAGTGTTAGGCAATTGGTATTAAAATATTTCCTGTCTCCATATCTGATAAGCTCCCAAACAAGTCTGGACCTATCTGAGCTCAGCCCCAGGTAATGACGAGGAGTCATCTCCAGAAGAATCTATTCTTTCAACTCTTGGCCAACTCTGAGTCAAAGTGCTGTAGGGTTTGTCTTGTTAGCTGAAAAGACTATAACTATATTTCATAGACAAAGACATCAGGAGAAAACAACAGAAAAGACGCAAGGAAATGTTGCCTTCCATTGACACTTTGGACCATTGCAAGATCAACAAACTTCAACAGGATCTGATTTGTAAAGGCTGGCTAATTTTAATAGAGTAACCCTCATCCTGACAGAGTTCACCAAACTTTGAGTTTATTGAGCTTGCATCATGGTTGAACTTTCAGGCTGTTGACAAACCATATTTTTGTTGTTTTTGTTGACAAAAAACTCTAACATATGTTTTATTGATTTATAGTACAAGTCAAAAGTTTGGACACATCTTCTCGTTCAATGTTTTGTTTTTTCATTGTAGATTCACACTGAAATCAACCAGACTGAAGGAACACATACATAATCATGTAGTAAACTTAAAAGTGTTAAACAAACCAAAATACCAAAGGACACAGCTGAAACTGAAAGTCATTTCAGGGGCCTCGAGTGACTTAATGAACTAACATCTGAGTCACTGTCACTATGATATGAGGATTGCAAGTTCAAATCCCAATCATACTGCTTGCCATCCACAGCTGGGGTATCGAGACAGTAGAATTGGCCGTGCCCATGGTCCCGAGTGGCTCTAGTGGCTCAAAGACGCTACCACTATGATCTGAGGATAGCAAGTTTGAATCCCGGTCTTGCTGTTTGCCATCAACAGCCGGGGCCCAAAAGGGCAAAAAATTGGCCGTGCTGTCTCTGGGCGGGTAGATGGCACTCTTACTCTCCCTATCACTCACACATTGCAATGTCCGCTGGCTCAGGCGTCTACTGATTGGTCCAATCAGAGCTGGGGACCCTGTGTGCCTTCCTCCGAGCATGTTAGGCTCTCCAGTGATGATGTATCAGCAGTGGTTCAAAAAAGAAGCGGTGGCTGCATCACATGCAATGGAGGAGGCTTGTACTTGCCTGCACCCTCCTAGAGTCAGGGACAGTGCAGAGTGATGGGTAGAGGCCTAATGGAGGGGATGGGCTAATTGGATATAACTACATTGGGAAGGGGATAAAAATTGGCCGTGCTCTCTCTTTGGGTGGGCAAGATGATGCCCTCTCCCTAATACTATAAATTATGTCAAATGACTCAGGCATCTACCGGGCGATCCACTGGGGATCTGGGGATCTGTGCTTTCCTCTGGTTGCACTAGCTGCCCAGGAGCAATGTATTGCCAGTAGTTCAGAAAAAACTACTGAATATACAGAAGGTGTGTCCAAACTTTTGACTGGTATTGTATGTATATGTTTATATGCACACACTGTGACAGCACAGGCATTATCTGATGTTATAATAATTTAGTTTTTTGTTCTAAGCTGCACACATCAACACTTAAAAAAAGATGACTCTTCAAGGTTTCTTTAGTAAAGAACATTTTACACATAGAACAATGAACACTCAGAGAACCCTTTGCATGATTAAAGAGTTCTTCTTACTGATATATATATATATATAAAATAGCAGAACACTTTTTGGAGGTATATAGAATCCTTTACAATAAGCTTCTATACACAAAGATGGTTCTTCAACAGTTTAATGAAGAAACTGGTTCTGTATAGAACCATGAACATACAAAAAGGTTCTTGAAAAGGTTCTATACAGCACTAGAAAAAGGTTCTGTTGTTGGTACGCTGTCAAGTTTGTAATCATAGAGGAACCATTTTCAGTTCTCTCTACAACCATCTACAACACATTCTTCATCAATCTGAGGTGTTTTCATTATGCAAAGAGTTGAGTGTTCATGGTTCTATATATAACCATGTTCTTTCCTAAAGGAACCTTAAAGAACGATCTGTTTTAAAGAATGTAAATGTACATGCACATTGCAGTATGACTGGTAATTCCCTTTTAGTCTTTGATGCTGGTGCTTTGTTGGTTAAAATGAAGTGGAATCAAGAGTCTCAGTCAACTCCAGAAAACTCATAGATCACTACAAACATTTTGTAACATTTCTTCAACATTCTTCAGCATACCTAACCTCTTTAATTTCCGATATACCAGGGCAGTGCCTAATCCAATCAGCAGAATACCCGTAATCAATGATCTAAATAGGAATACAATGTCCTCCATGGACACATATATATATATATATGATACATGCTAATTTATATATCATTCCATATACTCATCCTTGGGTGGCATGATGGTCTGATGGCTATGGATCTGGTCTTGTGACCGGAAGGTCACCTGTTCGATTCCCAAACAGGTCATGACTTGAGTCCTTGAGCAAGGCACCTAACCACCAACTTCTCCCTAAGTGCCATGGATAGGGCTGCTCACCACTTTGGGCACATATTCACAGTCTGTTCACTAGTATGTGTGTGTGTGTGTTTCACTGCAGTGATGGGTTAAATGTGGAGGTCAAATTCCACTGTGTGCAAATCACATTAGCAAAAAGTTTAATCTAATGTTTGCCTCTCATCCCTGAGGTCTACGAAGCCCCATCTGGGTGAAGTTTCCATACTCTCCCTGTGTCTGCTTGGGTTTCCTCTGGGGACTCAGGTTTCTTGATGATTTATTTTTACTCTAAATTATCCTAGTGTGTGCATGTGTACACCCAGAGATTGATTGGTGCCGTTTCCTGGGTTTAACAAAGATGCCTTGCCCTGCGTCTGGTGAAGGGTAAGGGACTCACCACAACCCTGACTCAGTGGGAGATAATGGGGATGGATAATCGCACTTGCACTTAGAGACTGGAGCTCATATCTTTTGTGTTTGTCATCATCAAGCCCTTCATCATTGAATTGTTTCAGACTACAGAGCTGGTACTGTCTCTATATTTCTGGGTAGTGGACACTTCTCAATGTAGCCTTTACACTGATGTGTGTAACCAATACTGTTGGGTCTGATGCACTAAAACTAGCACCACACACTCTACCAAAACACTGGCATGTCAGTGTCACTGCTGTCATAAGAGTGATCTACTCCCAAAATAATAGCTGGAGTTCAGAAACAGAATGAGGACGATGGTAGCTCTTATATGTTACATAATGTAGATGGAAATGGGTCTGTGTGCACTGTCCAACCGCATGGTGGTAAAGGGAGCAGTGAGTGGTAATACATGTCAGGTGCTGCTGTTAAGGATTTCTCAGCTGTTATGTCACCGAAAATGTTACAGATTGTCCCCAGTTTGACAAATGTCCAAAATACCTGCTTTACGATAAAATGTATTAAGATCTACACTTTATTTCAATGTTCTTACTGCGAGATTTAATTGTATCACATTGCTTACATTAGTAAGCTGTAGAGCCTAGTAAGACTATCTTAAATATACATGACCGAGCATTGAAGATGAGCTTTCAGATACCAGTGCTAGCAATGTCTCTCCTACAGCAGCAACCTTCATTTTGAGATAATGTTAATCATTTAAATCATTTTAATGTTGAGCAGTTATTATAGTTTATATTAGATTATATTTCATGAAATCAGAAATCCAGAATCTCAAATTATTAGAATATTTCATTTGAGTAAATTACTATTCAGTAATCAACCTTAAAACAAACAAAAAGTCTGAAATGTGTCACTTTATGTGTAATGAATATAAAATACAGTGGAACCTTGACTTACGAGTTTAAATTGTTTAAATCTCATAATTCAGTTTGCTCGTATATCAAATTACATTTCCCCATTAAAATGAATTGAAATTATATTCATCGGTTCCAGCCCCCCAAAAAGTATTTAACATTTTATAAGAAAAATGTAGTGTATAAATAACAAATAATGTGTAAAATAATATTACATAAAATAAAATGTAAAGAAATAAACAGGTTTTTTAAAGTGTATTTTCCCTGAAGATCAGATGAAGATGCTGGCGGAGGTGGAGGAGTTTTTCATTCTCTATTGCTTAACTTACTTGCTACACACTTAATGCTACAATTTATTGCTAAATGTAACTTCCACACTATGCTACACTTTATCGCCAAACTTAATTGCTACTTTTTTATTTTATTTCTTTTTTTTCACTTAATCTTCTTCTTCACTGACTTTTGGCTTTATTGCACTTTTCTCGCTTTCACTTGCAGGGCATTTCAATAAAATCCTGTCCAAAGAGCTTCCTTTCTTCCACCCTTTCAAAATGTTTCAAAAATGACTGAGACAAGTGTGTTTACACAGTGTCAATGCATGGCCTCCTATTCGCAGCACTGATCTTGGCACTCACTTGGCAGAAGCTTACTCGCTTGTACTCAGCTCTTGGCTTACATAATAAAGCAAAAAATCTACCAAGGAACAGCTCATATCTTGGGAAATTTGTACATTGATTCACTCATAAATCAAGGTTCCACTGTATATGACACTTTGCCTTTGGGAGGTGCACTGGTACACACACCATAATCTGTAAAATGTGAAAATGCTAAGCATCTGTTACCTCAGCCAACATTGCCTAGTCCCACCATTTGTCACCTAGTAGCTTCTGCCATCAAGTTTGTGAAAAGCAGAAACTCATTCAATTTATTGAACATATTGTTCCATTAAATAATCTCACAAGACAGAAAATTTTGCATGTTTAAGATGTAGTAACTTCAGGCTTCTGCAGATTGTGTTGCACCAGGATCATCAGGTTATAAATACCTTCAGGGTGTGTGACAGGTAGGGTTGTCACCCGTCTCATAACATATGGAATCGTTTCGTATTTGTAAATTAAAAGTCGCGTTCCGTATTGAACCAATACAGGCTGCGTTTTGTGCCATATTTTTATCAAAGGGGTGAAATAAGGTTTATCTGAGACAGAACAATATGTGAGAATGAAGAGGAAACTCTGCTCCTCTCTCACCCTCTCTGTCGTGTTTCAGTAGTGTGTGTGTATGTGTGTGTTTGTTATGGGTCGTTGGCGAACGAAACGGCTCTTAGAGTCGACTCTTTGAAGTGAGTATGGAAAAGTGTTGGAGAATATGTGATTTTTTACTACTGCCTGTATTATAAACATAATTTACTTAATTTACTTTATTATGCCCTATTCTTTTATTAATTAATGATCATTTTTGGGATATTGTGAAATATGTGACCAGGTTGCGGTGAGATACATATATATAATTTTTTTTTTTGTTCTGTTCTTTCTGTAAAATGCGAAACTCAATACATATATAATTTAGAAAAAAAAATTTATTTCAGTTGTTTTTACATTTCTACATTTATTTAATTTCATTCACTGTTGAATTTACATTATTTTATTATTAGCTTAAGCTAAGCAGCAAAATAAAAGAAGAAAAGTATTCTGTTTTGGGAGCTGTAAGAGATATTTTATGTAAACCAAGCCATAAAAGCCAATCACTAGTGTGAGTCATGACCAATGAAAGTGTTGTCTGCATTGCTAAGATATACCTGAAAATGGTGCGCAATTTTTAAAAATAGCATCTGCCAATGGCAATTTTAGTCCACTTTATAGTGTTTCTCTGACAGTGCAAGACCTTCTATTATATAGGTGCAACATTCAAGCCACACCCAACCCGCAATGGAATGCCCCCCCCCAAACCCCCTATTACCCCCCCCCACCAGGCCAGGGGTGTCCCTTATTTCCAAATCTGAAAGGTGGCAACCCAAGTGACAGGACTTGTTTTTATCTGTAATGAATATGTGACGGATTACCTTTTTGAATTATGAACACAATTCTTATAGTAGTATAATAGTTTTTATTCTAGAGTGATCTGGAGATGCACGAGTAGATCAGGGGAAGGACTCTGTCTCCATGTTGAGCTCTTGTAGACATGTGGAGTCAGACTCATCCTTCTTGGACCTGACCAAAGGCTAGCTGTGTGGATTCCAGATAATGCACATCATCTTCCCTTTCCTCCTCCAGCCCCTCTGTTTCTCTCGTCTTTTCCTCCTTCGCTCCTGTCATCCTCCTCCAGACTCAGATGCAGAGACATCTGTCCTCTCCTTCAGTCGCTCTCTTCTTCCTCCTCGAGTATGGCAGTTGTCTCTATTGTGCTGCTGCATGGTCGATAGAGAAATCACTGTGCTCTCGTTCTCTCTCTGTCTCTGTCTCTGTCTCTGTCTCTCTCTCTCTCTCTCTCTCTCTCTCTCTCTCTCTCTCTCTCCCTCCAGTGTCTGTTTCATGCTCTCTCAAGCTCTAGCATAGTTCACACTGTGTCTCACTCTTTTTGTATGCTCAGCCAGGCTTTTATGCCCCAGATTTTCTAACTACCACTGTTTCTGGAGCTCGGAGCACATTTTCTCTCCATTCTCTTCACTCTCTCTTTCCTCTCCCTCCCTCTGTCTGTTCCTCTCTCACACTCACCATCTCTGTCATCATTCTCTCTCCATCTATTCTTCCTCCTTCCTCTCTTTCTGTCTCTCCCTTTCTCTCTTTCTCTTTCTGCCCCTCTCCCTCTATCTCTCTCTGTGTCCGTCTTTCCTTTTCTCCTCTCTCTCTTCCCTCTCTCTCACTCTATCTCTCTATTTCTTTCCTTTTCTCCTTTCTCTCACTCTATCTCTCTCTCTGTCTCTTTCCTTTTCTCCTGCCTCTATCTCTGTCTCACCCTCTCTGATTGTCACACTCTCTCATCTCCCCCTCTCTGTCTTTCTATCTTTCTTCCCCCCACTCCATCTCTTCCTCCTCCTCTCTCTCCCCCTCTGTCCTTCTTTTTTCTCTCTACCCTCTTTCTCTATCTCTCATTCTTTCAATCTCTCATTCCCCTCTCCCCATCTCTCTCATTCTACCACCTCTCTCCATCTCTCTCCGTCCCCCTGTCTCTGTTTATGAATGCGACCTTCAAAATGAAATAGCCTATATACAATATATGTATGCTCTGTGCTGAAGTATGATAATGAATGCTGTTTTGAAAAAGTGTGGATAATCATT
>BRDA01065546.1:0-11255 GCA_036984385.1 Crenuchus spilurus
GAGGGGAGATGGAGGCATGGGGAGACCACAGAGGAGGGCTGGCTGACCACAGAGAACTCAGGTGTCCAGTCTGTGAAAAGGAGGGGTGAAAAGTATATGGGTTGAGAAGTGCACTAGCAACTACACATCATCAGTAGCTCTACAAAAAGAGTCAAATATGCATCACCAGACACTGCAGCTGGGTCTGTATCTACACTTCTGAAGGGTGCTCTGAGTACAATGTGTACTGATCGACCCATACTCACTACAGCATGATTCCTCAGCTGTGGCAGATAAAAGCCAAGTCTTATTCCCTGCGTATTTATGAACTACTCAAGCTCAGCTGCGCTGAAAACCAAACACAGCCCCAAACGCGGCATGTGGACGTGCTGAGAATATAATCTACACCGTCCCGCATCTCACTACACCACCATGTATGAATTACAGTGAGAACACTGTCACACTAAATATATCAGGTTTTAGTACATAACGCACCTGCCAATTCACAAACAGTCCCTTATCAATTAAAAAGTTGACTATTGAGCAGACAACTCCTTCACATACCTGGGACACAGACCAAGCCTAATGTTTACTGATACTACCAGGACAGCGTGCTTTCCTTCAGCATAAGCAGCTATGAGAGAAATCAGGCAGGCTAATACAAAAACCAAGCGCATACATACCTCTTATTTCAAACACAGGCAACACTGGAGGAGGGACTATAAAACAGAGAGCTGCCTGAGCGCTCAGTGCAGGGTTGCCAGGTTGGCGGTTTTCCCGTCAATAGGGCTTGTTTGAAAATGCAGTCGCTTTGAAAATTCAAAGACTCCGGGTTGTTGGGGTTATTTTCTAAAAGATAATAATAAGAATAATATTAATAATAATAATAACAATAATACGATAAAATGTAAAAAGTAAACAAAATGCTTCACATAAATTAATTACAATAAATAAACTCCACTTTGGTGATCTTCCTGATCAAACGCACCTGGTTATAAAAACCAGGTTTAACTGTAGTATCAGCGAAGAGAAAAGCTTACTTCTTACATTTCGGGTTATTTGCGTATTTATACTGGACCTGGCAACCCTGGCTCAGTGTAGCTGCTGTTACGCACCGCTGTCCAATAGCCAAACTACTTCTTCGGCCGTCGCGAGAGACGAGCTGAACGTACCTTTGGCGTGTATCCGCGTGAGCTGAACAGGTGGAGGCGCGTGTTCTCTGTTCAGCCCGCTCTTACGCCTGGGCTCCGCCACATCTTCACGTTGTGCCTCGCGCTGTTGATGTGACCGAGTTTAGAGAGCGGCCCGGTGAAGCGGCACTTCAGAGTGACGCGTGAGAGAGCCAATCCGATCTCGCGACGCGCCTGACAGAGCGGTGACGTAACCACCGGCCCAACATCAAACACCAACCTCAACAACCGGAGAGGGAGCGAGGAGGCCGAGGCTGAGCGAGTGTAAAGTCAGCTTTTAGAGTGCTGTTCACTGAACAATACTGAGGGTCCCGTGTACTGAGGCAGAGGGTGATGTCATTGACAACCAATCAAATGGCCCTGTGGTCAAACCAGGAAAGAGAGAGAGAGGCGTGAACATTCTGAATCGAATCGAAAAAGGAGCAAGAGGGTCATATAAACCAGGCCTTCCCTGTTTACAGCAGCTGGAGTTGGCTACTTATTCAGATTCCCCACCTTAAATACATGAATGTAACTGCTGCACCATTTAAGGTGGAAGGGGAAAGTTGAATAAAAACTTACTGTATAGTATTGGGACTGGATTAGTTTATCAGGGCCTGTTTTTTAAACGAAACTCGTGTATTATAATAACTACAGATGTGAGTTTCTGGGAGGTTGGACATATAATAACAATTCATACCTGTAGCTGTGATTATAATGATTGTTTTAAAAGCCTATACTATTCTTTAACAAGCCTGTGTGTCTCACCTTTCCTGTGGATATTAGTTTGTTTTACACCACATGATGCTCTCCCTGGTAGACCAAATAGACCAAGTCCATCCAGAACAATTAGATTATTGAGTGACTCTTTTTTGAGTTGTGGTTGGTGAAAGTTTTTGCTGGATCTGTGTACTAGGATACTAAATACAGCTAGCAGCAACAACTAACAGTGTTTATTTTCTAATGATGACATTTGGAAAACAGATTTATATCAGACTAAATGATCAGATGAGCTCTGAAAAAAACTAGACCTGTATTTTGTCTCGGGGATGAGGGGAAACAGGCACGGTGTATTTGGATGTATATAAAATCACAGAGGAGCTCCTGTGGAAAAAGAAATTACCCCAGAACACCATTTAATCTAATCCAAATAGGGCTTAGCTTAAGCTTTATTCTGTTTATCCTCCCAATTCGACATGACAAAAAGCCATTTTGCTGCCCTCAGTATCCCACTGAGGCTAGACCAAGACCAGTCTGCACTGTAGTCAGCAGTAAACATGGCCTGTGACCTGAGCACTAGACTAAACTGTGTTAGGGACGAGACTTGTAAAATATTATTTGAAACATTCAAAGTTATATTAGTGAGTGGTCTGAATAGATAGAGATAGATACATACTTTATTGATCAAGAGGGAAATTAAGGCATCCAGTAGCTTAGATAAACACAGTATATTCCACACAGTAACAATGCAGTAAAGATGAGAGCTACAAAATAATAGAAATGCAATAAAAAACGTTTACGTAGTGTATAAAGTGAAATGTGACCTGATGTGCAAAGTAGCTGGGCAGACAAAAATATTACCAGTAACTGTATAACCACAAACTATATATCCAGCGTCTATATAAATTAATATGCAAATATGTATAAACTGAATATGTTTACTTCTGTACACTGAGACCAGCACGTACATACAGACATATGTAATGACTGTAAAAACTTAATTGAGATTAAGATTAAGATTTAACTGAGACCACAGTGGCCTCCCCCCAGCCCCCATAGGCAGAGTTAAAAAGTCTGATGTCTCTTGGATCAAATGATGACCGGAGGTGGTTTGTTGAGCAGCTCAGTGAGCAGAATGATTGAATGGTGAGTAGAAGTCACTGTGTGACCAATGTAACACTATATACTGTACAAAAGTTTTCTATAACAGCCCTTAATTTACAATAACATTTCCTTCAGTCAAACATATACAAAGCAACACCGTACAGTACACCAGGCACCAAATTACACTGTAGTGACTGCAAATACAAAGTTGAAGTCTAATCTTCAGAGAAATGATCCCATCAGTAGGGATCTTCTGCTGAAATAATTTTAGTTTCAGTGGTCCAGACTCTAGGCATCTGGGAAAAGGTGACTAAAGTGTTCAAAAATGAGAATATCTTGTAAAACGTTTGAGTTCATAATTTAACACTAAAAGGTAAATTGTCATATATTTTATATTCATTACATGTTAAGTGAGATATTTTAGTTTTAATGTTGATCAGTGTGACTTATAGCTCATGAAAATCATTAGAAGCTCATTTGTGCTGTTGAGTAAATTACTATTCAGTCAGCATCAACATTATAACAAAAAAGGCCTGAAATATGTCAGCTTATGTGTAGTGAATTTTAAATATGACTGTTTATCTTTTTGAATTAAATTCTGAGCACAAATGAACTTTTTCACAATATTCTATTTTTTGGAGATGCTCCAGCAGAAACAACTGTGACATTTTGTTATTCAGTGTGAAAGACTTATAAACTAAAGAGAAATGTGTACATGGAAAAACTGACTTCACGTGGCGTGGCATTTACCACCCACTGCACAGAGGAAGTGAAAAACCACTTCCTCTTTTGCATCTGTGCAGTGCACTTATACACCACACAATGCTTTTTATAGAATGATTACTACAAGCAGTTAAATGGATATTAGTTAGGCTACCTTAGGTTATCTCATAGGATTATCAGCCAGTGTGACTACTACAGAAAAATACATGTTGATCAGATGTTGTTGTCTGACAAGTAGCCACTAACTAGTTTAGAATATAGCTCTGTTCATATCAGCAGTTATTATCTCTTCTTTCACCTCCTCCAGCTATCTGATATACATCTGATATGTTTTTGAAAGTCTGAAACAGGCATTTAGGCATCATGTTCTCATTGCTTATTTGAACCACGTGCAAAATGCTGAAAAAATGTATGGGCTGTTAATTTGTGTGACCCTCAATCTTTAAGCTTATACACACTTTGCAGGTACACCATAAAAATGATCAATACCATTGGTTAAACAATACATTAGTTTAATTAATGATCAAAATATTTCATTTATAACATGTATTACAAGCATTAAAATAAACCAGACATAGTAAAACATTTTAGAATTGTCTCATTGTCAGCCAGATCTCCGGGAATATACAATGATCTCTTCACAGCTGTTTCTCATTTACCTGTATAATAAATAACTTTTCAGATAGTAAAAACATTGTCTAGACAATTACAAGGCATGCACAGAATTATTTAGTTCCTTTATACAGTACCAGTCAAAAGTTTCGCCCCTCTCATTCAATTTTTTTTTTCCTACACTGTAAATGAATTCTGAAATCTTCCAGACTCTGAGTGAACACATAATGAATCATGTAGTAAACTTAAAAGTGATAAACAAACCAAAACATGTTTTAGATTTGACTTCAAAGTAGACACACAACTGATGTCTCAAACACATTAAGAGGCAAGAAATGCAAGTCATGAGCTCTTGACAAGACACAGCTGTTAACTGAAAGCCATTCCAGGTGACTACCTCATAAAGCTGACTGAGAAAATGCCAAGAAAGCTGCATCTAAGCAAGAGGTGCCTACTGTGAAGAATGTCAAATATAAACATATTCTGGTTTGTTTACTTGTTTGTTTACTAAATAATTACAGATGTGTTTACTCATAGTTTAGACTTTAGTATTAAACTACAATACAGAACATTTTTAATCATGAAAAACCACTGAATGTCCAGAAGTGTGTCCAAACTTTTGATTGGTATCATATGTTACACTGTTCATCATGCTTGTATCAAGGAACATTACTTGTTATTTTTGGTAGATGGCATGGCAATTTAATACTATTTAAAATTGAATATTTAACTTTAAATTGAAGTCTTAGACTGATTTATTTATTTCTGTTCCTTAATTTTCAGCGGAAGAGACTGTTGGAGAAAGTTTTCATCTCACTGAAGAGAACATCATCCTCATAATGAGCCCAAGAGCCAAGTTCCTTGTGGATCTGAGAGAAGTAAACAAACCAACACAAACTGCAGCAACAGAGGAGATACTGTCATCAACTAACAGTGTAAAACCTCCAGCAGCTCTGATGTCAGTTTCATTTGTACCAGTGCAGCACATATTAACTCACCACCACCACTGCCACCACCACGTCAGTGTGACTGCAGTGCTGAGAAAGATCCACCACCTAGAAATACCTGCTTTGCAGTGGCCCTGTGGTAGTCCTGATCAGGTGAAAGGAGGATAATAAAGTATACAGAGAAACAGATGAACTACAGTCTGTAATTGTAGAACTACACAGAGCTCCTGTATGATCAGTGCAGCTGATAACATAGACAGTGAGTGTAGATATAAGGTGTGTGTACCTAATGAAGTGGCCAGTGAGTGTGTTTAATATGTTAATTGTAGTAGATTAGTAATGAATTTGTGATTTGATAGAGTGTAACTGTGTGCATATTAATTAGGTAATTGTGATTATTTTGCTGTAGGGATTTATCTACTTATGTATGAACGTATTTAGTATTTTTTTATTTATTTATTTATTTTTATTTTTGCTTTGTTTTTTTAGGGTGAATTAAATGTATGGGTACAGTATATACTTTTGCTTAATAAATTAATATATTTTGAAAGATTTGCTTGGTTACTGCTGAAACCAAAATAAAGGTTAATTAGTTCCAACTTCATTGGTTCATTTTCAACTAATGCAGGATTAGGATTGTGGTATCCACAGCGATGTACAGAAGTGCTTTGTTTTCATTAGAATGATCTCAGCTAGTACAGACAGATTAGAGTCCAAACTACTCTTCAGTTTAGACACTGTTAGAACTAAACCATCACTAATACCTAGAAAGAAGGAAAGAGACACAATTATACACAATATAAGAGCTTTACAGCATTACAATAAGTATTTAAACTAGTGCTGCTTAAGTGCTCCACACAGAGATGCTCTTCAGTCTGTGTGTGAAGACTGTGAGGGACTCTGCTGTTAGAACAACCAGTGGGAGTTTGTTCACCACCTGGGTGCAGGACAGAGAAGAGTCTTGATGCCAGTCTTCCTTCTTTTTGTTTATTGGATGCTGCCCACAGCAGCTCTGCTCTGTCTGATCTACTCATACCAGCACAGTACACACTAACAAACCACCACCACGTCAGTGTCACTGAGAATACTTCATCGCTCTAATAACACCTGCTTTGTGGTGGATTGTGTAATCTTTACTGCGCTGATCTATTCTGGATGTCCACTCATAGGTAGAGTACCGGTAGTAATAAAGAATAAATTCTTCTGTGTACAAATTGCTTGATGGTGTTCCACAATTTTAGAAATCCGAGGTTCTCTGAAATCTCTTTTTATCAGGTGAAATTTTGAAAGTACAATTCTGTTTTGAACAGCATAAACAAAATTTTTATTTTGTTTTTTGATTTGGTAGAGCTGTGAAGCCATGAATTCACTGGAACCTTAGTCAGTCATGGTGATTCTCATACTTCTTCCATGGAAATACTTTTTCTTTATATATATACTGTGTAATTATTATACATACAGTGGAACCTTGGTGTTCATCATTAATATGTTCTAAAGCGTCTGATGATAACTGAAATGAATGATAACTGAAGCAATATTTCTCATAAGACATAATGTAAATACAATTTATATGTCCCAGACACTCCAAAAGTTGAAAAAAAAATACATTTTATATAGAATAACTATAGTGTTACACACAGAACAGAATGAGAAATAAATACAAAAGACTAATGAAATGGACAAATGAACATTTAACATCACTCTTATTGGTTTACACTCTATTTTAGATCATGCCGGTGTGGTTTAGCCTTTGTTTTGTGCACAAGTTCTCAGCCTGTATTTGTTTTCACACCTGTTTTCAGGTGGTACATTTGTGCGACGTCACTTTAGTGTGACATGTTTTATTTTGTTTTGAACATTATCAATGAGAAACAACCAGAAAAAAAGCCAGAATGAACAACGAATGTGTGGATGAATGCTTTGTTTTGGCAAAATTAGTGACGAGACTAATCATTAATCAGCGTCTGTCCACCCAGTTTTAGCGATGTAAACCAGGTGGATGAACTATAACTGGGACAAAGTCAAAGACATTCGAATTGTATGATAACCAGGGCAAACAATAACCAAAGTTCCATTTTATATACTGAGGAATGATTATGATTATGATTATTATTACTAGCACTCATAAATGTTTTCCTGCAATTGCACATGCATATAGAGGTGAAACATAGGAATCCACAGACATGTTTATACATAGTCCCACCATTTTTGGAGTGACTGTTCTGGACATTTATATCACGGTCAGTAAAATTGTCTTCTTTATGCAGATGTTAAATCTTTTGGCAGTTGGTGAATAATTTGCAGGCAATGGTTGCCTGGCATCTGCAAGCCACATATGTCACCAACTGCTATGTAGCTTCCTTGATGATCCTCTGTCAGGCCTCTTGAGCAGCCATTTTCACTTCCTGCTTGTTTCAGGGGCTTTTTGCCATCAGTCTTGTTTTAGTTCAGGTGAGGTCATGCGTTTGACTTGCTCATTCAAGAACTGAACAAAAACTCCTTTTTTGAAAAACAGCTACAAGATGACCTGTAACATTACCTTTCTGTTCTTGACGTTTACCAGAAATTTGTATCTTCTGGCAAAAGTTTCAGGATATTTTCAAGTGTGAAACTGTTTTGCAAATTATGTGTGGAATGTCCCCAAATGCAGTACTGGGACTGGCAAGACTTTGTCATGTGTTATTGACTTGCAGTAATGGCATCACTACCCCTTCACTTTTAAATGAGCAGGAAATCTCCAATCTTCCTTTAATTTGTGTTCAAGGGCATTGTATATCTGAAAGACACACCTTCCTTTTGAGCTTCACTTCATGAATGTATGTCCTGATAGTGTTCTGTATTTGCTAATGCAGTCCAGAGCTCAGTTAATGATGTCAAGTTAAAATAGTGTTCTTGCAGCAAAACAGCCCCATCCTGAAAAACAGATACTGCCACCACCATGTTTCACATTTAGGATGAGGTTCTTTTGCTGGTTTATGTTTCTAGTAGTGTTCCAACTCACCAAGATTTAGCATATTATAAATATTTTTTTTTTCAGTATTTATCTGATGTTGAAGAATACAGCCATGGGGGGGCAGCCATGGCCTAGTGGAGGGGTGCACAATACGTCGATCACGATCTACTGGTCCATCACAAAGGTAGTGTGAGTAGATCACATGGCATTTAAAAAAAATAGACGTCAGCCTATCATCCGTCTTCGCTATAAAACTTGTCACTTGATTGACACACAGGGAGACTGGTCGAGCACAAGGACCCAGCGGGAATTTCAAGCCGCTCAATCTGAATCAAGTTTCACTTTAGACCGCAAACTCTTTCGATTGGCTCTGTCATTTTTTGCTAATGTGTGATTGGCCGTCTCCACTATCAAGAAACAGCTTCTGGACTTGTAAACCAGCATTTTTTCAAGTTGCCCAGCAGTCTGTGTTCACCTGTCACTGTAAGTTCTTAACATGTATGTTTGTTCTGCATGTGTTTAGTCAGCTAGACATATTTTAATATCAGAGGTTTTATATTAAAACATTAACATCTGAATCTGTGTCTGTGTGCGTGTGGCTACCAGTCTGTAATTAGCCATCCATTTAAATCCAAGTGTAACTATTATCAAAATAATTTCTGCTTAAGTGCTGTAAAACTCTAGCTAGCTTGCAAGTAACCCTGTTAGCCTCCAATTTATTTCTTTTGAACTGGAGAAAGAGTTTAAAAATGAGTAAAGGAGCTGGAGCAAGTAAGAAACCTAAAACTGAGCATTTCCATACGGAGTGGAGGACTTTTTTTACTGTCATTTTTGAAGTGTGTTTGACTTGACTGCATTATTCTGTGTCAGCCTTTTCACACGTGAAGATCATTAAGTCCAAGTATGGTTCCACTATAACAGTATGATCATTCAGAGGTTTGATTGAGGGCTGCTATCAGCAACTACTGTCCAGACTCTGCATCCCTGACTGATTCCATTCAGTGCAAGTCATCAGAGTAAAGTAGGCTAATAACAAAACATGTACACTGTTGTATTGTGTAATATGGGTTCATGTAGTTAGTCAAGGTACACCAGCATACATTGAACACATACATTGTCAATATATTTATAAATAAATATGTGTCTTACATTTTTATATTAGGTAGATCATTTTGACTTAGTCATTAGATAAGTAACTCACAGGCTGAAAAAGTGTGTGCAGTCTAGTGGTAAGGATCTGGTCTTGTGACCAGAAGGTCGCTGGTTCGATCCCCAAACAGGACATGACTGAAGTGCCCTTGAGCAAGGCACCTAACCCCCTAACTGGTCGCCGGTGGATAAGGGCTGCCCACCGCTTTCTGCACAAATTCTCACAGCCTAGTGTGTATTTCACTGCACGAATTTTACAAGTGCTCTCTGCCGTTTGCCAGTGCTGTGTATGTACCTAAAGCATGATCAGAGCAAGCTGGGCTCTCATAACACCTGAGCAGTGCCACAGACTGA
Organism: Crenuchus spilurus; assembly: GCA_036984385.1. Classification (NCBI taxonomy): domain Eukaryota; kingdom Metazoa; phylum Chordata; class Actinopteri; order Characiformes; family Crenuchidae; genus Crenuchus; species Crenuchus spilurus. Next base: position 9,711 of record BRDA01065546.1, read on the forward strand.
TTGACTCCATGACACGGCACTTGCTGCAGTAATCCAGGCCAAAGGAGCCCCAACTAAATACTGAGTGCTATACATGCTCATACTTTTCATCTTCATACTTTTCAGTTGGCCAACATTTCTAAAAATCCTTTTTTTTATTGGTCTTAAGTAATATTCTAATTTTCTGAGATACTGAATTTATGATTTTCATTAGTTATCAGTTATAATCAGCAACATTAAATGAAATAAATCAGTCTGTGTGTAATGAATGACTATAATACATGTTTCACTTTTTGAATATTATATTATTATTATATTACATTATATACTTTATGACATTCTAATTTTATGACCAGCACACACACACACACACACACACACACACACACACACACACACACACACACACACACATATAACATTTATAAGCATGGATTTATGTGATTTTTATGAATGGAAATGAATAAAAAAAGATGGCCACCTAATGTTATTATTTTTTCATAGTAATAAATCACCAGAAATGTATTTTCAGCTGACAGATTCTACATTTTAACAATATCTGGGAAATACCTTCTGAAAAGATAAAGTAGGTTTTCAATGGAAAATGTATTTCATTTTTATATTTGTTATTAAGAATTTTATTTGCTCTGAGGTAAAGTATAAATACAGTAACAGTACTTTTACTTTTGTAGAAATTTGTAGTACTTTTTCTACCTCTGGCAGATTGTTTCTGCTCTCTGCACATTGCCTTAGGGGGTTTTCTTGGTAATTCCTCAAATGCACCCCCCACTCCTGCCAATTTATTCACTTTGTTGCCAATTTGGTGACTTTTTATTAACCTACAAATAACCTATTCCTCAGAAATATCCACAGCTAAAGAGCAACGTCCTACTACGTCCACACATAAAATATTACATTAATTATGTCTTGGGTATAAATACTTAACTGTGCTATGGAAAATTTAGGAATTGATTAAATTAACAGCACACAATTCTATTTCTAACTAGTTAAGACTATGTAACACAATTACTGTGCTTTTAAATAATCAGAGCAGACTAGTTTGTTTGGTTTGTTTAGTTTTGATATGAGTGCAGATGATCCTTATCACTCAAATCATTTTATCAGATGTGTGAGAGAGTTCATCACCATGTTCTTCATAGTGAAATGATCTATGAAGAGCTCAGAAATGTTACTCACCATTGAAACTGTTTCTTATGCCACTTTCATGCTGTGTCAGACACCACAACAGTACTGAACAGTGACACATAGTGAAAATAGTCTAAGATGAAGTCAGTCATTATGGAAGAATTACTTTCTTTGTTAAAGTTTGGTCACATTTAAATGAAGGTATTATTACACTACTATTAAATCATAGCCTGGTTTAGTTATGCCCACACTGCACATGTGGGAAATTCCCTTAAACGCCTCTCAGCACTCAGACACTCACTGGAAAAGCAGGGGGTGAAAGTCACTCTTTTTGGCCTGTGACCAACACTGTGACATACAATGTTTAGAAAAAAAATTGACACCTCTCTTAGTTTAATATAATCAGTAGTACATTACATA
>BRDA01065547.1:0-14157 GCA_036984385.1 Crenuchus spilurus
TTGAGGTTGTTTATTGACTAATATCTCATATTCTAGTGATTAATAGTGTTTATTGAGGTTGTTTATGGACTAATATCTCCTATTCTAGTGATTAAAAGTGTTAATTGAGGTTGTTTATTGACTAATATCTCCTATTCCAGTGATTAATAGTGTTTATTGTGGTTGTTTATGGATTAATATCTCCTATTCTAGTGATTAGTAGTGTTTATTGAGGTTGTTTATGGACTAATATATCCTATTCCAGTGATTAATAGTGTTTATTGAGGTTGTTTATGGACTAATATATCCTATTCCAGTGATTAATAGTGTTTATTGAGGTTGTTTATGTACTAATATCTCCTGTTCTAGTGATTAATAGTGTTCATTGAGGTTGTTTATGGACTAATATGTCCTATTGTAGTGATTAATGTTTATTGAGGTTGTTTATAGACTAATATCTCCTATTCTAGTGATTAATAGTGTTTATTGAGGTTGTTTATGTACTAATATCTCCTATTGTAGTGATTAATAGTGTTTATTGAGGTTGTTTATGTACTATCTCCTATTCTAGTGTTTAATGGCATTTATTGAGTTTTGTTTATGGACTAAGGCCTACATTAGAAGTATATATTATTAGTATATAGTATATTTGTATGTTTTGGAGCTCCTCTCTTCCTTTACCAAGTGCTAGAACCACTCAGTATATTTATAAAGAGGCAGCTGTGTATTTATTCCCAGTATTTGTGTTTTATGGTGATAATAGTCAGATTTGATGATACGTCTGCCTAAAGTGAATGTGGAATATTCAAAAGCCATCCAAAAAGAGTTATTGGATAAAGTGGCAAAGAAAATGACAAATGCTTAATGGAAGAACATGGCAACAGTTGAGAGGCTTTAAAAACCTCAATAACGTCCATAAAAGTAGGGGACAGGAGGGCGACGATGACTGAAATAGTGATTACCTGCCTCGTTCGCTTTGCATCATAGCTGCACAATATTTGAGTGATGTAATGTAATGTGCTTTCATCTCTCATTTACCTTGACACACCATGAATGTGTAATAGCTAACGTGAAAAAATCCTTCCAGAGCAAAGCTGTTACCATAGTTTCATTTATATCCAGTTTATTATGTCGATTGTGGGCAACAGTTACAATAAGAATGTACAGAACACTGGATTATATAGGCAGGCTTTCAGTAACTGTGAGTGCTTGTGTTATAATTGATTTAATTACTATTATTATATGCAGCATAAGTGTGGATCCTGCTGGACAATTCACACTGAGTTGCTTTTCTATGTCAAACTACAGTACCAGTCAATGGTTTTTATGGATTTAATTATTTAAAAATGTTCTGTATTGTAGATTAATACTAAAGTCATCTAAACTATGAGTAAACACATGTGTAATTATTTAGTAAACAAACAAGTGTTAAACAAAACAGAATATGTTTATATTTGACAGTCTTCACAGTAGGCACCTCTTGCTTAGATAACAGCTTTCTTGGTGTTTTCTCAGTCAGCTTTATGAGGTAGTCACCTGGAATGGCTTTCAGTTAACAGCTGTGTTTTGTCAAGAGTTCATGACTTGCATTTCTTGCCTCTTAATGTGTTTGAGACATCAGTTGTGTGTCTACTTTGAAGTAAAATCTAAAACATATTTAGTTTGTTTAACACTTTTAAGTTTACTACATGATTCCAAGGGCACTTCTGTCTTGACCTGCTCGGGAATCAAACCAGCGACCTTCCGGTTACAAGACCAGATCCCTAACCACCAGGTCACAGCTACCCCCATGAGCACAGTTTATCTTCTAAATCAACATATTTGTATTTGAAATTTAGGAGAAATGTTGTTAGCAGTTTATAGACTAAAACAAAATGTTTTCAGGAGCCGTATTAGCATCCAGCAGAAGCACATTAACTAGATTAAATGTATCCAAAATCAACAAGCAGAACATGTACGTATGTGGAAACCATGCAGCAGAGTAGACTGACTCCACTCCAGCCTCAGATCTACCTGTCTCCCTCCAGGAGCTTTCTGTTTGGCTTTGCTCAGTGTCAGTCATTTCCATAATGTTCACAGAGCAGAACCGACCCCGAGATCTTATTCAAATCCAGACAGAGACTTGATCAAAGACGTCTGTGATCACAGACGCTACGCTTGACTAAACTCTTTGCCCCTTTGCTGACAATTATGGTAGGTGAAGCACAGATGTGTTTCTCTAGAAGAGAGTGTCAAACACTTCACCTGATACTGCAAGGGCAATGATCCTCATTAAACAAAGCCCAGTTTAAACACGGATCAGCCATAACATTAAAACCAACTTTTTGTATCTACACTCATTGGTTATTTTAGCTGAACTGAGCATAAAGCTTGTAGTTAATCTGTTTCTCTGTAGACTTTATTCACTTTGTTCTTCAATGCTCAGGACCCCCACAGAGCTGGTGAATCATTCTCAGTGACACTGATGTGGTGGTGTCGTGTTAGTGTGTGAGCTGCTGTAGGTTATAAACACTGTCTTCACTCACTGTCCTCTATTAGACACATCTACCTTGTTGGTCCACCTTGTAGATGCAAAGTCAGAGACAGTAGCTCAGCACCGTAGTCCCCATGGCCTGGTGGTTAGGGCTCCGTTCTTGTGCCCAGAAGGTCGCTGGCTCCATTCCTGAGCAGGTCATAACTCAACTGCCTTTGATTACTAAATGTAATGTATTGGTCCTCTAGTCCTTCATTGGTGACACTGTTGGCTAGTTGGTGAAGTTTTCTCAGTCCAGCAGTGACACACACTAACACCATGATCCCACAAGTAAGACCTGCTCTAGGGGGTCCGCACCTTTGTAGAACAGGTTGAACAAAACATGCAGACAAATGGATAGACTGCAGTCTGTAACCTTGAAGATAAATTGTTATTATGTTGCATTATGTCTGAACATCTCTGCATAAAACCATCTCCATATCTCAGAACAGAGCATTCACAATGTCCGTTATCTAAAGCCTGAAGTCCTGCATATCTATGTACCAGCATTGCAGAGAGCATTACTGTTACGATACATAGTAATATATAATCATCAGTTTAAAGATAATGTGAGCAATTTTAGCAATGCAGACTGGTTCCACCAAGACATCTCAGCAGAGCATGGCTCATTATATTACACATATTGTTATTACCTAGTTTGTACTATAATATTGTTACTGGCTTTTAAAAACTCAACAGTGAATTGGAGTGTGCATCTGTTCCCCATCATACTGATGATGCATACTTAACATCCTTAGTTATGCAGTGGACTGGATGCTGGTCCATAGTGACATTTACTGTATTTACTCTCTGGACAATCTAAATCTTTCAAATACAGTCATACAAAGTTCATTTTGAAAAAAAAAATTACACATAAAGTCACATATTTGTGTAAAGACTATTCAGACAGAATAAATAAAGTGAATCTCTCAGAGCTACAACTGTCACATTCCTAATATCAACACTCCTGAACCAGAGACGACATCAGAAGTGTCTTACCTGGACTGAGCAGAACCAGAACTGGACTGTTACTCAGTACAAAGTCCTCTTTTCAGATGAAAGTCACTTTTACATTTCATTAGTAAATCAGCTGCTAGAGTCTGGAGGAAGAGTGGAGAGACACACAATCCAAGTGTCTGAAGTCCAGTGTGCAGTTTCTGCAGTCTGTGATGCTTTGAGCTGCTGCTGTTGCTCCACTGTGTTTAGTCCAAAGTCAACACCTACCAGCAGATTTTACAGCACTTCATGCTTCCATCTGCTCACAAGCTTTATGGAGATGCCCAGCAGCTGCCCACAGTGCCAACACTACTACTGATCATTACTGTGCATGATTGGCCAACTCTGGACTGAAGCTTGTAAGCCATACTGGTCATCATTAAAAAACAAATGTTTTACATATTAATTTAATGTTCTATTCTGTTGCAGAGAAGCATAAAAAAGGTGTCATTGGTTTATAGCAAAATTAGTTGTTGGCGATTCATTCATTCATTCATTCATTCATTATCACACCCGCTTAATCCTTATCAGGGTCGCGGTTAGTCCCCCACCCCCTCACTGGGCGCAGGGCAGGGCATCACACTATCCAACTAAGCCCAGGACAGGGCGCCAGTCCATCGCTGGGTGACACACACACACACACAGACAATTTTTTAGAGTACCCAATTCACCTGACCTCCATGTTTTTGGACTGTGGGAGGAAACCGGAGACCCCGGAGGAAACCCACGCAGACACGGGGAGAACATGGAAACTCCGCTCAGATGGGGAATCGAACCCAAGACCCCAGCGCTGAGAGGCGAACGTGCTAACCACTAAGCCACCGTGCCCCCCTTGTTGGCGATTCATTAGTGGTAATTGAAATCTGGGTTTTTGGAAGAAAAAATAGTTTTTTTGGTTCTTATCTGTTTGTCATTTTTCAGTTTCTGACAGTATTTGAAATGCCTGCTGCTCTTTACATTGAGTGTAAATTGTATGATGACTGGACCAGAATAAATAGCCCAGGGTGACTTATAAAAATGGATATCTGGTGAGGAGGTGATTCAGACAAGCTGAGAAGAAACTGCAGAAGATAACCACAGTGTCTGCTTTACACTGTTGATTTTTATCACAACTGAACTTTCCTGCGCATCAGAAAGGAAGTGCATTGCCTCAGTCGCCTCAGCTGAGTCTAATTACTGCATGTGCGGATGTTTACAAGAGCTTTTTTGAAGGATATCTGTAAATTCAATACTCGACAAAGCATGTCAGTCTTACACTGGAGCTCCTCTGAGGAGAAATGCTTCAATTTACATGAAAATTGTCATTTTGTTTGGGCACTGGCCTTGTGCTTAAAACCTTGAGTCTATATACTCCCCTGTTTATCTTCTACATCCTAAGTGACTGGAGTTTCTCTCTGATGTTCATGCTTAGAGTGGCGCCTGGGCTAGTGAAAGGCTCAGTCATTTTCTGTCATTTGTGAATGAATTGACTTAAATTACATATAAGAGCCGCTATATTTTTTTCATATTTGACTGCGGGCAGAAGTTCAAAGGCAGTGAGGACTCGTTAAAAGATACTTCACCTTCATTTTAAGAGTGAAGGAGACTGAGGAATGAAAAAGAAAAAAAGGTTGGACTGTTTCCTTGGAAATGAAAACAGTGGGTCTATTGATTTCTAATTTTAAAGAAATTCACAAGGAAGAAGTCAGCAAGCAAGCTCAGAGTTGCCGTTTTGGTTATGAAAGCAGGGGAAAAGAAAGAACAAATCATATTTCCACTGAGTCTTCTCCATTGCAAATGAGCACCATTAGAGAACATGAGTCATCAGAGTTCTTATTATTTCTAAATTGAGTTTGAACAAGTCCAAATGTCAATTTTGTCACAGTGTAAGCGTATTTATCGCAGTGGTTTGTCTAACAGGCACCACTGTGCAAAAACTCCACTGAAAAGGGCACCCTGGTGCTGTTATTAGTAATTCAAACAATTACATTAAAGGATTAATTTTGTTATTTTTCACCATTTTTTAATGCTACTTCCCAGAATTAATTAATTAAAATGAGAGAATTGTTTCACATCATTATCAGAGAGTACACACAGGTTTTCATTGGGCTTAAACATAATATCAGTTCAGTAGGGTAATCAGTTAACATTTGTTAAGCAGTTACTGTTGAACACTGTAAATGTAGAAATCATCCTAGAAATATATAAACAAGGAACCTTGGTTATTGTTTGCCCTGTTTTGTAGCAGTTATTGTTCATCTGCTCAGTTTTTGTCGGCATGCCTATGTGACTCGCCGCTAATATTCTGAAAACAAAGCATCCACCCAGGCGTTTTTGTTCATTCTGGCTTTGTTTCTCATTGTTTCTCTGGCTTTGTTTCTCATTTCTCTGGCTTTGTTTCTCATAGTTTCTCTGGCTTTGTTTCTTGTTGTTTCTCTAGCTTTGTTTCTTGTTATTTCTCTGGCTTTGTTTCTTGTTGTTTATCTAGCTTTGTTTCTTGTTATTTCTCTAGCTTTGTTTCTCATTGTTTATCTGGCTTTGTTTCTCGTTGTTTCTCTGGCTTTGTTTCTTGTTGTTTCTCTAGCTTTGTTTCTCATTGTTTATCTGGCTTTGTTTCTAGTTGGTTCTCTGGTTTTGTTTCTCATTGGTTCTCTGGTTTTGTTTCTCGTTGTTTCTCTGGCTTTGTTTCTTGTTTCTCTGGCTTTGTTTCTCGTTGTTTCTCTGGCTTTGTTTTCTCGTTTCTCTGTCTTTGTTTCTCTATGTTTCTCTGGCGTTGTTACTATTTGGTTCTCTGGTTTTGTTTCTCGCTGGTTCTCTGGCTTTGTTTTTTGTTGTTTCTCTGGCTTTGTTTCTCGTTTCTCTGGATTTGTTTGTCATTGTTTTTCTGGCTTTGTTTGTCATTGTTTTTCTGGCTTTGTTTGTCATTGTTTCTCTGGCTTTGTTTCTCGTTGGTTCTCTGGCTTTGTTTCTTGTTGGTTCTCTGGCTTTGTTTCTCATTGTTTCTCTGGCTTTGTTTCTAGTTGGTTCTCTGGTTTTGTTTCTCGTTGTTTCTCTGGCTTTGTTTCTTGTTTCTCTGGCTTTGTTTCTTGTTGTTTCTCTGGCTTTGTTTTCTCATTTCTCTGTCTTTCTTTCTCTATGTTTCTCTGGCGTTGTTACTATTTGGTTCTCTGGTTTTGTTTCTCTCTGGTTCTCTGGCTTTGTTTTTTGTTGTTTCTCTGGCTTTGTTTCTCGTTTCTCTGGATTTGTTTGTCATTGTTTTTCTGGCTTTGTTTGTCATTGTTTCTCTGGCTTTGTTTCTCGTTGGTTCTCTGGCTTTGTTTCTCGTTGTTTCTCTGGCTTTGTTTCTTATTTCTCTGGCTTTGTTTCTTGTTTCTCTGGCTTTGTTTCTCATTGTTTCTCTGGCTTTGTTTTCTCGTTTCTCTGTCTTTGTTTCTCTATGTTTCTCTGGCTTTGTTGCTATTTGGTTTTCTGGTTTTGTTTCTCGCTGGTTCTCTGGCTTTGTTTTTTGTTGTTTCTGTGGCTTTGCTTCTCGTTTCTCTGGCTTTGTTTCTCATTGTTTTTCTGGCTTTGTTTTTCATTGTTTCTCTGGCTTTGTTTCTCGTTGGTTCTCTTGCTTTGTTTCTCATTGGTTCTCTGGCTTTGTTTCTCGTTGGTTCTCTGGCTTTGTTTCTCATTGGTTCTCTGGCTTTGGTTTTTGTTGTTTCTCTGGCTTTGTTTCTTGTTTCTCTGGCTTTGTTTCTCATTGTTTCTCTGGCTTTGTTTTCTTGTTTCTCTGTCTTTGTTTCTCTATGTTTCTCTGGCTTTGTTGCTATTTGATTCTCTGGTTTTGCTTCTCGCTGGTTCTCTGGCTTTGTTTTTTGTTGTTTCTCTGGCTTTGCTTCTCATTTCTCTGGCTTTGTTTCTCATTGTTTTTCCGGCTTTGTTTTTCATTGTTTCTCTGGCTTTGTTTCTTGTTGGTTTTCTTGCTTTGTTTCTCGTTGGTTCTCTGGCTTTGTTTTTCGTTGGTTCTCTGGCTTTGTGTCTCATTGGTTCTCTGGCTTTGTTTCTTGTTGTTTCTCTGGCTTTGTTTCTTGTTTCTCTGGCTTTGTTTCTCGTTGTTTCTCTGGCTTTGTTTTCTCGTTTCTCTGTCTTTGTTTCTCTATATTTCTCTGGCTTTGTTGCTATTTGGTTCTCTGGTTTTGTTTCTCACTGGTTCTCTGGCTTTGTTTTTTGTTGTTTCTCTGGCTTTGCTTCTCGTTTCTCTGGCTTTGTTTCTCATTGTTTTTCGGGCTTTGTTTTTCATTGTTTCTCTGGCTTTGTTTGTTGTTGGTTCTCTGGCTTTGTTTCTTGTTGGTTCTCTGGCTTTGTTTCTTGTTGTTTCTCTGGCTTTGTTTCTCATTGTTTTTCGGGCTTTGTTTTTCATTGTTTCTCTGGCTTTGTTTCTTGTTGGTTCTCTGGCTTTGTTTCTTGTTGTCTCTCTGGCTTTGTTTCTCATTTTTCTGGCTTTGTTTCTCATTATTTTTCTGGCTTTGTTTCTCATTGTTCCTCTGGTTTTGTTTCTTGTTGGTTCTCTGGCTTTGTTTCTCGTTGTTTCTATGGCTTTGTTTCTTGTTATTTTTCTGGCTTTATTTCTTGTTTCTCTGGCGTTGTTTCTCATTGTTTCTCTGGCTTTCTTTCTTGTTGGTTCTCTGGTTTTGTTTCTCATTGGTTCTTTTGCTTTGTTTCTCATTGGTTCTCTGGCTTTGTTTCTCATTGGTTCTCTGGCTTTGTTTCTCATTGTTTCTCTGGCTTTGTTTCTCATTGGTTGTCTGGTTTTGTTTCTCATTGTTTCTCTGGCTTTATTTCTCATTGGTTCTCTGGCTTTGTTTCTCATTGATAACACTGAAAACAAACTAAAACACATCACGCTAAAGCGATGGTGCGCAGCGCTACCACCTGAAAACAAGTGTAAAAACAAATACCATTCAAAAACCCTGAGAACAGGTGTACAAAACAAAGGCTGCCAGCTGGACCACACTGGCACACTCTAAAACAGAGCATAAACCAATAAAAGCAATATTAAATGTTCATTTATTCATTTCATTGCTGGACAACTGGATAACTCACATTTGTTAAGCTTTAGAAATAAAACCAAATCCAATTTCTAAAAGCTGTAATGACAAGTGTGTAGTCACAATATATCCACACATTTGTTGTTGCTAAGTTTGTGCTGAACAAAAGTCCGTGTAACACTTTGAAAAATAATTCTAGATGGGTGTAATTTGTCACGTCAGATTACATCAGAGCATCTGACAAACCCTCAGATTCCAGGGGCATAATAAAACCAGTTAATTTTTTACAATCTCTTTTTTTATGTATTATTATTTATTTTATGTGTTATTTATATAGTACATTTTTCTTATTTTAAAACACATAAAATATAAAATTGGTGTGGTTTTTGGGGGTCTGGAATGGATTACTAGCAATTAAATTTTAATGGGGAAATTAAATTTGATATATGAGCTCGGTCACAGAACAAATTAAACTCGTAAGTCAAGGTTCTGCTGTACTTACAATAAAAAGCAGCAGTGAGGCCTATATTGTCGACTTGGAGTAACAAAAAAAAAGCGTTGGATGGTAATTTCAAGAATGACTACTAAATTAAATGTGAGGAAACGTTCACATCTGCACAAATATAAAGGTTCTAGACCAATTAAAAGCTGTATCCATGGACCAATAAAGAGCATAGGAGCATGTTATTTCTGGCATGGATGTAAAAAGGAAAATAAATTCTCAGATTTGTGAGAGATGGACAAAAAATATTCTGAAAAGGTTTTGTTTGTAATTAAATTCAAAAAGGGAAACTGTTACATATTTGATATTTTTTACATGTAAAGTGAAAAAGGTCAAACCTTTTTTTGTGTTACTGTTGATCAGTGTGGCTTATATTCATTCATTCATTCATTCATTATCACACCCGCTTAATCCTTATTAGGGTCGCGGTTAGTCCCCCACCCCCTCACTGGGCGCAGGGCAGGGCATTACACTATTCAACTAAGCCCAGGACAGGGCGCCAGTCCATCGCTGGGTGACACACACACACACACACACACAGACACAGACACACCTACGGACAATTTCTAGAGTACCCAATTTACCTGACCTCCATGTTTTTGGACTGTGGGAGGAAACCGGAGACCCCGGAGGAAACCCACGCAGACACGGGGAGAACATGGAAACTCCCAGTGTGGCTTATAGCTGATGAAAATCAGAAATCCAGGACAACAAAAGGTTTGAAATATGTGACTGTACATGTAATGAATATAAAATATGACAGTTTGCCTTTGTGAATTAAATCCGGAACTCAATATTGTAATTTTGGGAGATGCACTAGAGCATATAAAGCTCCTAAAGCTATTAGTGAGGTTGTGATATGTTATAAATGACAGTAAATATCACTTTTAATAAGGTTAGGGTTAAAAAAGCTTTCATTTAAGCAGACTAACGTGAGCAGGTCAGGGCTCTATTAGAGCATGACATCATATAGCGTGTGTGTGTGTGAGTGTGTGTGTGACAGACTGGCAGTGTAGTGCCCTGATCTGCCCTGGGCTCCTCATAATTAGCCAGACCATCTGAATCACACATAAGCAACAAGCTTTTTTCACCATCAAACGCAGCCATCAAAGCTTCTGATGAGGAAAGGGGAAGGGGTTATTCATTATCTTTGATTAATCAATAAACCGAATCAAAAAATCTTTCCTCTGATCCATACCCATTGCATAATGAGAGGGAGAAATGCTAATTTAATGGACCTGCTAAAAGTAAAGGTGTGGCAGAGAGAGGAACTGTGCTAGATCTGAGGAATAATTTGTTCTCCTATAATGAGTTTACCTTCCCATTATAATGTATTTTTCTCTCTCTCAGGTTTGTCCATTTGCATGTTCATTATGGGTTATAAAAGGAAATGATGATTGCTGTAATGATGTGAAATTACAAAAAGAGTGTGTTAGTGCTGCAGTGCGCTGTGCTCCGCTGAGAACTTCACCGTCTCACTTTATTCTTCACTCAGACACAGAAGAGAAATAAAACAATTACTCATGTTTAATGGAAGAGCTTGTAATCATGACATGTTGTCTACCACTGTGTTTATCTCCTACTTCTGCTTCTTCTTCAGGATCATCATCATCTTCTTCTTCTCCTGTTCTTCTTGTTTTCATCATCACCATCATCATCGTCATCCTCTAGTTTTTCATCACCATGATCATCATCATCATCATCATTGTCTAGTTTTTCATCAGCATCATCATCATCATCTTTGTCATCATCATCTACTTTTTCCTCTTCATCATCGTCATCTAGTTTTTCACCATCATCATCATCATCATCATCATCTAGTTTTTCATCATCATTGTGTAGTTTTTCATCACCATCATCATCATGATGATCATCTAATTTTCATCATCACCATTATCATCATCATCATCATCATCATCATCATAATCATCTAGTTTTTCATCATCATCATTGTCTAGATTTTCATCACTATCATCATTATCATCATCATCTAGTTTTTCAATATTATCATCATCATCTTCATCTAATTTCTCAACATCATCATCATCATTATCTAATTTTTCATCATCACCATCATCATCATCATCATCATCATCATCATCTAGTATTTCACCATCATCATCATCATCATCTAATTTTTCATCATCACCATTGTCATCATCATCATCGTCTAGATTTTCATCGCCATCATCATCATCACCATTATCATCATCATTGTCTAGTTTTTCATCACCATCAACATCATCATCATCACCATCATTTAGTTTTTCAACATCATCATTATCATCTAACTTTTCATCATCACCATTATTATCATCATCATCTAGTTTTTCATCACCATCATAATCATCATCTAGTTTTTCTTCATCATCATCATCATCTAGTTTTTCTTCCTCTTCCTCCTCCTCCTCCTCCTCATCATCATCATCTAGTGTTTCATTATCACCATCATCACCATCATCTAATTTTTCATCATCACCATTATTATCATCATCATCATCTAGTTTTTCATCATCATTGTCTAGCTTTTCATCATCATCATCTAAATTTTCATCATCACCATTATCATCATCATATAGTTTTTCATCATCATCATCATCATCATCATCTAGTTTTTCATCAACACCGTTGTCATCATCATCATCATTATCTTCACCTTACTTTTTTGTTTTCATCATCTTCTTTTTATTAACTTTTTTATATTTCTTCTTGTATTTTTCTCTTAAATTCTTCCTTTTGCTTTTTTTCTCATCACTATCTCATCATCATCTAGTTTTCATCATCACCATCGTCATTATCATCTTCATCATTATCATCTAGGTTTTCCTCATCATCATCTAGTTTTTCATCACCATCATCATCATTTAATTTTTCATCATCACCATTGTCATCATTGTCTAGTTTTTCATCACCATCACCATCATCATGATATAGTTTTTCAACATCATCATTATCATCTAATTTTTCATCATCACCATTATTATCATCATCTAGTTTTTCCTCCTCCTCTTCCTCCTCATCATTTAATTTTTCATCATCACCATTATTATCAACATCTAGTTTTTCATCATCATCATCTAGTTTTTCTATCTCTTCCTTCTCCTTCTCCTCCTCCTCCTCATCATCATCATCTAGTGTTTCATTATCACCATCATCATCATCATCATTATCATCTAATTTTTCATCATCACCATTATTATCATCATCTAGTTTTTCATCATCATCTAATTTTTCATCATCACTATTGTCATCATTGTCTAGTTTTTCATCACCATCACCATCATCATGATATAGTTTTTCAACATCATCATTATCATCTAATTTTTCATCGTCACCATTATCATCATCATCATCATCTAGTTTTTCCTCCTCCTCTTCCTCCTCATCATTTAATTTTTCATCATCACCATTATTATCATCATCTAGTTTTTCATCATCATCATCTAGTTTTTCAACATCACTATTGTCAACATCGTCTAGTTTTTCATCACCATCATCATCATCATCGTCTAGTTTTTCATCACCATCATCATCATCAACGTCATTGTCAATTTTGTTTTCATCAGTAGTGTCATCATCATCATCTAGTTTTTCATCATCACCATTACCATCATCGTGTTTTTCTTCTTGCCTTTTTCTCTTGTTTTCTTCCTTTTGCTCTTTTTCTCATCACCATCATCATCATCATCATATTATTATTATTATTATTATTATTATTATTATTATTATTATTCGGCATATTCACCATCAGCACCAGCTTCTTCTTCTGGCTCTTCATCTTCTCCTTCACCATCTTCTTCTTGTTCTCTTCATAGTCTCTTCATCTTTTTCTGTTACCACCATCATCACCTCCTTTATGTTCTTCTCCTTGTTCATCTTCATATTCTTGGTCTTGTTTTTGTTCTTATTGCTCTTCAGCTTCATAATATTTGTTGTTTCATGTTTCATTTTTTCTCTATATTTTGTATATATTCAGCATAATTAAAAAAAAATGTTTTCTTCATGTTTATCTGTTTGCAGTTTCTGTTTTTCTTCCCTTTCTTCTCCTTCTTCTCTTCATTATCACCTTCTTTTTGTTTTTTTGTTCAGCTCTATTTGTAGACTTCCTCTTAGTGCTCATTTTGTTCATTTTGTTTATTTAAGAGAATGATTTTTTTCATTGCAGAATCAATCTGAGTACTGCAGTGTACACAGAAATAAAGAGCGAGACTTCAATATGAACATAATGACAGAAGAAGATTAGACATGATTGCTGGGAGATTTTGTGTTAAAGTAGAAGAAAAGGAGCAAGAGGAGCATCGTGCAAGGCCGAACGCTGCTGCCATTAGAATTTCTCCATTCTGCACTTATCACACCTCCATGGCAACAACACGAGGAGGCGGTAAATACAGCGAGTCTGAAAAAAAACTTCACATAACGAAGGAACATGGCAGTAAAGCAGAAGTTAAAGCTGCAGAGAGGAAAGACCAGTGAAGGAGAAGGTTTGAAAGTAAGGGATATGATTACTTGTGCCGTAGCTGTAATATGTCAGCTGTTGAAGAAGAGTAAGTGAGACATGTGGCCTTTAGGGACACCTCTGAGACGGAGAAGCCTCCACTTTCAGCTCGCCACCATTCATTTATACTGATGAGTGACAGTGATGTAGTGCTTTCATAAAACTGCACACAGGATCAAATCCACTCTAATTGGGCGGCATGGGGGTGAGTGAAGAGGGTCTTGACTGAAAAGTCTTGACCGATGTCCACATCTGAGCTACTTGGACAGCAGCAGATGTTAATTTCTTCTGGATTTGTGCTTATTTGAGAATTACTCCACTGAACCCTCTCTAACACCAAGTTATTGTTTCATTTTGACAAGACAGGAAAGATGAATCAATGTCAGGAAAAAGAACCTTTTCAATACTCATTATACGTATAAAAGATTGTGAAGAAGATTGAGCACATCTGCCTAAACAACATTTGATTGATTTTCTAAGCTATTAATCCTTTAAAATCCTCAAAAAGACAAGAGCAATATATTTTATTTCTGCTGATAGGGCACAATCATACTGTATATGCAATTAATGGGTTGTTTTTTCCTTTAAATATATACCTCAACCAAATGGTTGAGATGGCATTTTATGGTAAAATTACAACACACACCACAAGTCAGTCTCTCTC
>BRDA01065548.1:0-13529 GCA_036984385.1 Crenuchus spilurus
TTTCTATTATTAATATTGACTTAAATGTAGTGGTGAGCCAACCTGATTCAGCTAGTGGACCGTCGCTGGTCCACGGGTATTTGCTCAGCATGTACAAGCGGCATACTGGTGGTTTTAGAGAGTTTTCAGACAGTTTTTCAGGCAATTTTTTAAATGCCTGTTTTCAGCACTTTTCCACAAAGTCCAATATAACAATGTTTCCTTATTTTTTTCTCTTGTTATTCTTTGTATATTACATTAATAAATTATTTTAATCTAGATATAGTTCCAACATTTCATCCTAATCATTTTATATCATATTAATATTTACTATTTTATAATTCACAATTGTTTGTAATATTAGTATTCATTATTTTCCAGAAAAAAACAGTATCTGTGATTATAAAATCTGTCTGAGGATATTAAAAACTAGTTAGATCCTGTACACAGGACAGTAAAATGTGCAGTCCAATGGTGGACCATCAGCGGCCTACAGTCGGCGGGGTGCCGACCTTATTTGGCCGGTGGACCGATATATGCTTGCTATCTGGGCAGTTCTTCGGACCTCCATGTTTTTGGACTGTGGGAGGAAACTCACACCTGAACCCAATCCCTCACACCTGAAAGGTGATCGTGCTAACTACCTTGAGACACGAGTTTAATTCATTCTGTAACAGAGCTCGTAAGTCAGTCAACTCGTATATCAAACAAATTTCTCCCATTTAAAATAACTGAAATAGATTTAATCCATTCCAGTCCTGTGAAATATCCCCAAACCATCCTAAATTATGGACAAAAAGACATGTTTTGAATTAAGAAACACACATATATACACTTTACCAATGCATAACAAAATATTTCAATTTCAGATTTCAATAAATATTAATGTAAGATAATTTTTTGGGAATTCCCGCTGTAGCATTTTAAATTTGCGGGGAATTCGATGCTCGCAGTACTGTGTAGATGTGTAGTGTGCGCTGTACAGTAAAATCTCTCTTCTCCCATTTTACTTCAGCATCCGAATGCTGCCAAGAATTGAAAGAGTTGAATTGATTGAATTATAGAGTGATCAAGCAGCTCCATTTGTGGAGACCACCCAAGAATCGCAACTGCAGGGTCCAAAATACAGTGGTACCTTGGGATACGAGCAGACCAACATACAATTTTTTTAAGATATAAGCTGCGACTCTGTCCTTGTTTTTGTTTCAAGATCCGAGCGAAATTTCAAGATACGAGACTCTAATTTGCCTTTAAAAATGGTGACATGGAATGTCTGTGGGTTGAATGGTGTTCTTAAAAGATCCAAAGTTTTTTCCCACCTAACTTCACTAGACTCTGATATAATGTTTGAGGCAGTTGTGACATTTTGCATCAAATGTGCCATATTCACCCAAAACGTGGGGGTAGGGCCCTGAAATTTGCTGCCGTCATATGTAGCAACAATTGGCACCTTATGCACCCAACGACGAGCTTCTAGCATGCTGTTTGAGGTAGTTGTGACCTTTTGCATCAAATTTGCTTTATTCTCCCAAAGAGTGGGTCTAGCGCACTGAAACTTGCTAACGTCATATGCAGCACCAGTTGGCACCTTATGCCCCCAACTACGAGCTTCTAAGCATGCTGTTTGAAGCAGTTGTGACATTTTGCATCAAATGTGCCATATACCAACGAACAGTAGGGCTACCGCACTGAAAATTGCTGACGTCATATGTAGCACCAATTGGCACCTGGGTCTAGCGTGCTGAAATTTGGTGACGTCATATGTAGCAACAGTTGGAACCTTATGCCCCGAACTACGAGCTTCTAGCTTGCTGTTTGAGGCAGTGGTGACATTTTGCATCAAATGTGCCATATGCACCGAAAAATTGGGGCTAGCGCGATGAAGCTTACTGACGTCATATGTAACACCAATTGTCACGTTATGTCCCCACAGACAAGCTTCTAAGCATGCTGTTTGAGGCAATTGTGACATTTTGTATCAAATATGCCATATTCACCCAAAAAGTGGGGG
Organism: Crenuchus spilurus; assembly: GCA_036984385.1. NCBI lineage: Eukaryota > Metazoa > Chordata > Actinopteri > Characiformes > Crenuchidae > Crenuchus > Crenuchus spilurus. The sequence goes on from BRDA01065548.1 coordinate 1,991, forward strand.
TAGCACGCTGATACTTGCTGACGTCCTATGTAGCATCAATTTGCACCTTATGCACCCAACGACGAGCTTCTAGCATGCTGTTTGAGGCAGTTGTGACATTTTGCATCAAATGTGCCATATGCACAGAAGGAGTGGGGCTAGCACGATGAAACTTGCTGATGTCATATATAGCACCAATTGACATCTTATGCCCTCAACGAAGAGCTTCAGACTTGATGTTTGAGGCAGTTGTGACATTTTGCATCAAATGTGCCATAAGCACCGACAGAGTGAGGCTGGCGCACTGAAACTTGCTAACATCATATGTAGCACCAAATGGCACCTTATGTCCCAAACTATGAGCTTCTAACATGCTGTTTGAGTTAGTTGTGACAATTTGCATCAATTGTGCCATATTCACCTTAAATGTGGGGGTAGTGCGCTGAAATTTGCTGACGTCATATGTAGCAACAGTTGGCACCTTATGCACCCAAAGATGAGCTTCTAGCATGCTGTTTGAGGCAGATGTTACATTTTGCATCAAATTTGCCATATTCTCCCAAAGAGTGGGTCTAGCACACTGAAACTTGCTGACGTCATATGTAGCACCAATTGATACCTTATGTCTCCAACTATGAGCTTCTAACATGCTGTTTGAGGCAGTTGTGACATTTTGTATCAAATATGCCATATTCACCCAAAAAGCGGGGTAGCGCACTGAAATTTGCTGACGTCATATGTAGCACCAATTGACACCTATGCCCCCAATGACGAGTTTCTAGCATGCTGTATGAGGAGGTTGTGACATTTTGCATCAAATGTGCCATATGCACCGACAGAGTGGGGCTAGTGCACTGAAACTTGCTAACGTCATATGTAGCACCAAATGGCACCTTATGTCCCAAACTATGAGCTTCTAACATGCTGTTTGAGTTAGTTGTGACAATTTGCATCAATTGTGCCATATTCACCTTAAAAGTGGGGGTAGCGCGCTGAAATTTGCTGACGTCATATGTAGCACCAGTTGGCACCTTATGCCCCCAACTACGAGCTTCTAGCATGCTGTTTGAGGTAGTTGTGACCTTTTGCACCAAATTTGCTTTATTCTCCCAAAGAGTGGGTCTAGCGCACTGAAACTTGCTAACGTCATATGTAGCTCCATATGGCACCTTATGTCCCCAACTATGAGCTTCTAGCATGCTGTTTGAGGCAGTTGTGACAATTTGCATCAAATGTGCCATATTCACCTTAAAAGTGGGGGTAGCACGCTGAAATTTGCTGACATCATATGCAGCACCAGTTGGCACCTTATGCCCACAACTACGAGCTTCTAAGCATGCTGTTTGAGGCAGTTGTGACATTTTGCATCAAATGTGCCATATACCAACGAACAGTAGGGCTACCGCACTGAAAATTGCTGACGTCATATGTAGCACCAATTGGCACCTGGGTCTAGCGTGCTGAAATTTGCTGATGTCATATTTAGCAACAGTTGGAACATTATGCCCCGAACTACAAGCTTCTAGCTTGCTGTTTGAGGCAGTTGTGACATTTTGCATCAAATGTGCCATATGCACCAAAAGATTGGGGCTAGCGCGATGAAGCTTACTGACGTCATATGTAACACCAATTGTCACGTTATGTCCCCACCGACAAGCTTCTAAGCATGCTGTTTGAGGCAGTTGTGACATTTTGTATCAAATATGCCATATTCACCCAAAAAGTGGGGTAGCGCGCTGATACTTGCTGACGTCATATGTAGCATCAATTTGCACCTTATGTACCCTACGACGAGCTTCTAGCATGCTGTTTGAGGCAGTTGTGACCATTTGCATCAATTGTGCCATATTCACCTTAAAAGTGGGGGTAGCGCACTGAAATTTGCTGATGTCATATGTAGCACCAGTTGGCACCGTATGTCCCCAACTATGAGCTTCTAGCATGCTGTTTGAGGTAGTTGTGACATTTTGCATCAAATATGCCATAAGCCCCCAAACAGTGGGGCTAGTACGCTAAAACGTGCTGACATCATATGAAGCACCAAATGGCACCATATACACTTAATGGCGAGCTTCAGGCATCCTGTTTGAGGCAGTTGTGACATTTTGCATCAAATGTGCCATATAGCAATGAACAGTAGGGCTACTGCGCTGAAAATTGCTGACGTCATATGTAGCACCAATTGGCACCTGGGTCTAGCATGCTGAAATTTGCTGACGTTATATGTAGCAACAGTTGGAACCTTATGCCCCGAACTAAGAGCTTCTAGCTTGCTAGGCCAGGCGAGGGAGGCTGGTATGGAAGGCTGTGTGGCATGTGCCCAAGCAAGACCTCCCTTGTCTTTAACTCCAGCCCCATTACACCCTAAAACTGACCCGGCAGGATTTAATTGCATGATAAAACTGACCCATATGGCAAACCCACCAAATTGTAAAACACTGTCAGAAATTTTTCCGGTGATTCCTAACAATACAGGCTCAGGCCCATTTCAGATTCCAAAGTCAGGGAATTTCACGTGTTTCAGTAAGACCAAGGGTAATGTTACTCACCCACCTAAACTTGTAGGAAGCATAAACGATTCATGGTGCCACACCATATTTAGTGATAAATCTGGCATGTCAGTCGGCAAGTGGGCCAGGGCTGGCCTATATTATTATTGTAGAGGGTCAACCTTGTTATTAAGATTACCTGATTGGAGCAAGGGCCTATGTGCAATGGTAAGATTGGTGTCTCCAATTAGTTTGTATGGACCTAGACATAGGAATAACAACACATTACTGGGGAGTAGACATAGACGCGACACACCTTTTGACCTCACTAAGAACACGCCCACCTATATCGATTCGATCGGTGTACTGTGGGGCGTGCCGGATGAACATAAATTAGTGGACCAAGTAGCCGCTGGGTTTGAAAGTATCCTAATATGGGTCACGCCAAACAAAAATGTCGATAGAATTAACTATGTCAACTATCAGGTAATGAGGCTGGCCAATATAACAGGGGTGGCAGTTACGGGTTTAGCATCACAATTATCTGCAACATCTTTAATGACAGTCCAGAACAGGATGGCCCTAGATATGTTACTAGCGGAAAAAGGGGGAGTCTGTCATTTCATTTTAAAGGGGTCAGAAACCGAGTGTTGTACAGTCATTCCAAACAATACTGCACCGGATGGGTCCGTAACAAAGGTGCTGAATGCTCTCAAAGCACTGTCCAAAGAGATGGCAGATAACACAGGCGTAGATAACCCAATCACCACATGGCTAGATAGAACGTTCGGGCAGTGGAAGGCCATTTTCCTTTCATTTGCCTCGGCTATTGCAATATTTGCGGCGATATTGGTCACTTGTGGTTGCTGTTGTATCCCATGTCTGAGATCGCTGGTGGAACGAACCATTGTCAAGGTATTTGAGGAAAAACAAGACCCGCCAGATTATATGCTGCCATTGATGGGTGACAAAACCCTAGAGGAATCAATGATCCTGGGAGTGTTGGAAAATTAGTGTTGACCTGTCTTAGGACAGGTCAAAAGGGGGATTTGTTGAAGATTTGCTTTTATATAATCAATAATTTTGCTTAAATGGTTTTTTATAATCCTGTTTTAATCATATAATCAAGAGTGTTGCCTAAGTGCCTTAAGAAAACAGCTTTTAAACATATAATCAATAGTATGGCCTAAGAAACATGTAATCAATAGTTTTGCTCAATTATCATGGCATTGAGTTACTGCTTAATCAAGGAATGCATAAAAGCTTCAATTTACATATATAGAAAAGTTTCACTTATTAATTAAGGGCTTAAATAATCAGCTAAGCATCTAACCATTGTTACACATGCTGGATCCTCTGATCAGCAGTTATATTTTGTCCTTTGTTCAGCAAGTTCAAAAGTTGAGTGGCCTGTGTTCGAACTAAGCACTGACATGCGGTAAAGCCAGGCTTGACACTTAAGTGAACTTTATCTTAGAAAAACATGTTTGCGTCTTGAAAATGTCAACCGTAAACCACAGAACACCTGCCATAGGCATGAAGATGGGAAGTGGAAAATTCACGCCTTGCAGAAGCTCGATTTTGCAGAAGCATAAGACAAATGGCAAACAATTATATTTAGAAATAGCTTAGTGAAAAAACACATCTATTGCATAGTCTGCCTGGTAACAGCATGACAGTCTTACATCAAACACAGGAGGTATAAGGGAGAGTCAGATTAGATGAGGGGAGAGAGCTTTTTGACAATACATGTGGTTGTATCGTGCTCTCCTGGTTTGAGACAAATAAACTGCATTTTGTTTGACTCGAATTGTCCGTGTGGTCTCCATTCCTCAGGATCAACCTACACGCAGGACAAGTTTTGAACTGTCCAACAGCACCCAACGCTTCTAGCATGCTGTTTGAGGCAGTTGTGACCTTTTGCATCAAATTTGCCATATTCTCCCAAAAAGTGGGTCTAGCACTGAAACTTGATTAACGTCATATGTAGCACCAATAGACACCTTATGCACCCAGCGGCAAGCTTCTAGCATGCTGTTTGAGGCAGTTGTGACCTTTTGCATCAAATTTGCTATATTCTCCCAAAAAGTGGGTCTAGCGCACTGAAACTTGCTAACGTCATATGTATCTCCAAATGGCACCTTATGTCCCCAACTATGAGCTTCTAGCATGCTGTTTGAGGCAGTTGTGACAATTTGCATCTAATGTGCCATATTCACCTTAAAAGTGTGGGTAGCACGCTGAAATTTGCTGACGTCATATGCAGCACTAGTTGGCACCTTATGCCCCCAATGACGAGCTTCTAGCATGCTGTTTAAGGCAGTTGTCACATATTGCATCAAATTTGCCATTTTCACCCATAGAGTGGGTCTAGCGTGCTGAAATTTGCTGACGTCATATGTAGCACCAACTTGCACCTTATGTCCCCAACGACTAGCTTCTAGCATTCTGATTGAGGCAGTTGTTACATTTTGCATCAAATTTGTCATATTCTCCGAAAAAGTGGGTCTAGCACGCTAAAACTTGCTGACGTCATATGTAGCACCAATTTGCACCTTATGCCCACAACGACGAGCTTCTAGCATGCTATTTGAAGCAGTTGTGACATATTGCATCAAATTTGCCATATTCTCTCAAAGAGTGGGTCTAGCACGCTGAAACTTGCTGACGTCATATGTATCACCAATTGACACCTTATGCACCCAACGGCAAGCTTCTAACATGCTGTTTGAGGCAGTTGTTATATTTTGCATCAAATTTGCCATATTCTCCGAAATAGTGTGCCTAGTGCGCTGAAACTTGCTGACGTCATATGTAGCACCAATTGACACCTTATGCACCCAACGAATAGCTTCAAGCACGCTGTTTGAGGCGGTTTTGACCTTTTGCATCAAATTTGCTATATTCTCCCAAAAAGTGGGTCTAGCGCACTGAAACTTGCTAACGTCATATGTATCTCCAAATGGCACCTTATGTCCCCAGCTATGAGCTTCTAGCATGCTGTTTGAGGCAGTTGTGACAATTTGCATCTAATTTGCCATATTCACCCAAAGAGTGGGTCTAGCGCGCTGAAACTTGCTGACGTCATATGTAGCACCAACTGACACCTTATGTCCGCAACTACGAGCTTCTAGCATGCTGTTTAAGGCAGTTGTGACATATTGCATCAAATTTGCCATATTCTCCGAAAAAGTGGGTCTAGCGTGCTGAATTTTGCTGACGTCATATGTAGGACCAAATTGCACCTTATGCACCCAACGACTAGCTTCTAGCATTCTGTTTGAGGCAGTTGTTACATTTTGCATCAAATTTGCCATATACTCAGAAAAATTGGGTCTAGCGTGGTGAAATTTGCTGACGTCATATGTAGCACCAACTTGCACCTTATGCACCCAACGACTAGCTTCTAGCATGCTGTTTGAGGCAGTTGTTATATTTTGCATCAAATTTGCCATATTCACCCAAAGAGTGGGTCTAGCACACTGAAATTTGCTGATGTCATATGTAGCACCAATTGACACCTTATGCACCCAACAGCATGCTGTTTGAGGCAGTTGTGACCTTTTGCATCAAATTTGCTATATTCTCCCAAAAAGTGGGGGTAGCACGCTGAAATTTGCTGACGTCATATGCAGCACTAGTTGACACCTTATGCCCCCAACGACGAGCTTCTAGCATGCTGTTTAAGGCAGTTGTGACATATTGCATCAAATTTGCCATATTCACCCATAGAGTGGGTCTAGCACACTGAAATTTGCTGACATCATATGTAGCACCAATTTGCACCTTATGCACCCAACAACGAGCTGCTAGCATGCTGTTTGAGGTGGTTGTGACCTTTTGCATCAAATTTGCCATATTCTCCCAAAGAGTGGGTCTACCGCGCTGAAACTTGCTGACGTCATATGTAGCACCAATGTGAATATGGCACATTTGATGCAAAATGTCACAACTACCTCAAACAGCATGCTAGAAGCTCGTAGTTGGGGACATAAGGTGCCATTTGGAGCTACATATGACGTCAGCAAGTTTCACTGCGCTAGACCCACTCTTTGGGAAAATATGGCAAATTTGATGCAAAATGTAACAACTGCCTCAAACAGCATGCTAGAAGCTCGTCGTTGAGGGCATAATGTGCAAATTGGTGCTACATATGACGTCAGCAAGTTTCAGCGCGCTAGACCGACTCTTTGGGAGAATGTGGCAAATTTGATACAAAATGTCACAACTGCCTCAAACAGCATGCTTATAAGCTCGTCGCTGGGGAAATAACATGACAATTGGTGTTACATATGACGTCAGCAAGTTTCAGCGCGCTAGACCCACTCTTTGGGTGAATATGGCAAATTTAATGCAAAATGTTATATTAGAGAATATAGATATGCTCTAATATCTATATTCCCTCTAGTTTTCTTCCTTCCAGTCAGATCAGATGCTATCTGAATCCAAATCTTCACCCATGTTTTCTACTGCACTCAGCCTAATTGTTTCTGCTTGCTGTTTGTTTTCTTCTTTCTTTTCTGAGGAAAAGGCCACTGAAGGTATTCGATGGCTGTTTCACCTGCAGACCACAACTGACCACCCGCGCTGCTACACCTAATGTGGTCAATTCCTTCTGCTCCGGAGTGGGTCTTCCTGCGGTTGACACCAGACCTGCTGCACACTTACATCTACTACTAGAAATGATCGGACTGAAGCTCTAATGCTACTACATTTACTGCATGTTTACATTTAACTAAGGATGTAAATCTCTACCAGTATCAGTAGTTTGATCAGAGGAGGATGGATCCCCTTTGTGAGTCTGGTTCCTCCCAAGGTTTCTTCCTCCAGCCTTGAGGGAGATTTTCCTTGCCACTGTTGCCTCAGCTTGCTCACATTGGGCTTAGAATCAAAATGTCTGATACTGATTATGTAAAGCTGCTTTGTGACAATGTCCATTGTAAAAAGCGCTATATAAATAAATTTTGATTTGATTTGATTTGATTTGAAATGTCACAACTGCCTCAAACAGCATGCTAGAAGCTTGCCATTGGTTGCGTATGGTGTCAATTGGTGCTACATATGACGTCAGCAAATTTCATCGCGCTAGAACAACTCCTTGGGTGAATATGGCAAATTTGATCCAAAATGTAATAACTGCCTCAAACAGCATGCTAGCAGCTCGTCGTTGGGTGCATAAGGTGTCAATTGATGCTACATATGACGTCAGCAAGTTTCAGCGCGCTAGACCTACTCTTTCTGAGGATATGGCAATTTTGATGCAAAATATAACAACTGCTTCAAACAGCATGCTAGAAGCTAGTCTTTGGGTGCATAAGGTGCAAATTGGTGCTACATATGACATCAGCAAATATCAGCATGCTAGACCCACTCTATGGGTGAATATGGCAAATTTGATGCAATATGGCACAACTGCCTCAAACAGCATGCTAGAAGCTCATCATTGGGGGCATAATGTGCAAATTGGTTCTACATATGAGTTTAGCAAGTTTCAGCATGCTATCCACACTCTGTGGGTACATATGGCACATTTGAAGCTAAATGTTACAACTGCCTCAAACAGCGTGCTAGGAGCTCGCTGTTTGGTGTATATTGTGCCATTTGTTATTACATATGACATCAGCAAGTTTCAGCGCGCTAGCCTCACTTTTTGGGTGCATATGGCACATTTGATGCTAAATGTTACAAATGCCTCAAACAGCATGCTAGAAGCTTGCCGTTGGGTGCATATAGTGCCATTTGGTGCTACATATGAGTTTAGCAAGTTTCAGTGTGATATCCACACTCTGTGGGTTCATATGGCACATTTGATGCAAAATGTCACAACTGCCTCAAACAGCATGCTAGCAACTTGCCGTTGGGTGCATATGGTGCCATTAGGTGCTACATTTGATTTCATTAGCAAATAGTACCATTTGGTGCTACATATGAGTTTAGCAAGTTTCAGCGTGCTATCCACACTCTGTGGGTTCATATGGCACATTTGATGCAAAATGTCACAACTGCCTCAAACAGCATGCTAGAGGCTTGCCGTTGGGTGCATATGGTGCCATTAGGTGCTACATATGACATTAGCAAGTTTCAGCGCAGTAGCCTCACTTTTTGGGTGCATATGGCACATTTGATGCTAAATGTTACAACTGCCTCAAACAGCATGCTAGGAGCTCGTTGTTTGGTGCATATAGTGCCATTTGGTGCTACATATGAGTTTAGCAAGTTTCAGCACGATATCCACACTCTGTGGATTCATATGGCACATTTGATGCAAAATGTCACAATTGCCTCAAACAGCATGCTAGGAGCTCACTGTTTGGTGCATATTGTGCCATTTGTTATTACATATGACGTCAGCAAGTTTCAGCGCGCTAGCCTCACTTTTTAGGTGCATATGGTGCACATTTGATGCTAAATGTTACAAATGCCTCAAACAGCATGCTAGAAGCTTGCCTTTGGGTGCATATGGTGCCATTAGGTGCTACATATGACATTGGCAAGTTTCAGCACGCTAGCCTCACTTTTTAGGTGCATATGGTGCACATTTGATTCAAAATGTCACAACTGCCTCAAACAGCATGCTAGGAGCTTGCCGTTGGGTGCATATGGTGCCATTAGGTGCTACATATGACATTAGGGTTAGGGTTAGGGTTAGGGTTAGTATATAGGATGAAAACCAGAAAATGGACGAGATGACTAAAAAACTAAATGAGCTAGAGGTCCCATACTCGGTCCAGAGATGTCTGATGAGGGCCCCTACATGCCTATAAAGTTAAGGTTAGGGTTAGGGTATAGGATGGGTTATGGTTAGGTTTAGGGTTAGGATATAGGATGAAAACCAGAAAATGGACAAGATGATCGTATTTCACTCAAAAACTAAATGAGCTAGAGGTCCCATACTCGGTCCAGAGATGTCTTATGAGGGCCCCTGCATGCCTATAAAGTTTGGTGGGTTTGGCTACTTTCTTTGACATAGCTGTAGGATTAGGGTTAGGGTTAGGGTTAGGGTTAGGGTATAGAATGAAAACCAGAAAATGGACGAGATGATCGTATTTCACTCAAAAACTAAATGAGCTAGAGGTCCCATACTCGGTCCAGAGATGTCTTATGAGGGCCCCTACATGCTTATAAAGTTTGGTGGGTTTGGCTACTTTCTTTGACATAGCTGTCTTAGACACACATTATAAAAAAAACGAGATGATCGTCAAATAACTCAAAAATTATAAGTGCTATTTAGATGAAACTTGGTCTGTTTACTCCACTTGGGTGCCCGCAGCATCCTGTGAAGTTTGGTGATTTTAGGACAATCCCTTTATATAGCTGCCATAGACTACCATCATAAAAAAATAGAGATTATCCTCAATAACTCAAAAATTTAAATATCTAGATGTCCCATTCCTGGTCCAGATACATTATACGAGGCCCTCTAAATGTCTACAAAGTTTGGTGATCCTAGGTTACTTCCTTAACATAGCTGTCATAGACTCCTATTATTAAAAAAATAGAGATAATCCTTAATAACTCAAAAACTAAAAGAGCTAGAGATCCCATTCTTGGTCCAGATATATGACAGGAGATGCCCTACATACATATCAAATTTGCTGGATGTGGCTGTTTTCTTTCACATAGCTGCTATAGACACCATATTATATATTAAAAATAGAGATAATCCTCAAAAACTCAAAAATGTAAAAGAGCTAGAGGTCCCATACTTGGCCCAGATACATCTTAGGGTTAGGGTTAGGGGTAGGTTTTAGGGTTTGGGGGCAGTTAGGTTTAGAGGTTAAGAATAAGATTAAAGTAAAGTGATAGTTAAGTTTAGGCATAGATTAGTGAATGAGATTAAAGTAAAGTGATGGTTAAGTTTAGGTGTAGATTAGCGGTAAGGTTAGGTTTTAGAATGGTTAAGGTAAGGGTTTAGGGAGGGTTAGAGGTTAAGGGTTAGGGTTAGGGTTAGGGTTAGGGTTAGGGTTCAAGTCTTCGGTTTTTGAAGACCTGTTCATGGACCACCGGTGTGGTGGTCCACATTTGGCACTGGCCTACCACTAGTTCCCAAGCACTGGCACATCTCTCCAGATTAAGCCCCCCATTCCTATCTAATCCCATAATGTCCAGAACTCCTTTTTTCTGGAGCTTCTGGATAAGCTCCCATGCAGTGGCTGAATAATTATCTTTTTTCTCTATTTGTAGCTCATGGATAAGCTTCAGAAAACAATCTTAAATCAAATTTAATTCCAAACCATTTTTTCTTTTCTTTCTTTTGTACGTAGCTCAGTTAAGCTACAGTACATACAATTAACCCAAATTACTTTTGCTTCCCAATCTAAATGTTTATGACTGTAGTTCATTTAAACTACAGTATGTTCAATTAAGCCAGATTAATCTTATTTCCCCAAAAAAAGGTTTTTTAGCTTAGATCAAGCTAAAATCCCCATAATTGACCCAAAGTAAGGTTAAGACCCAAAAACTCTCCCTAATTTTATCCCACAAAAATCCCTTTAACTCCCATTTTGGTTTTAATTTTTATCCCCAGGTAAGTATCCGTGTTTTTGGTTAGGGGTTGGGGTTTAAGGTTAAGATGCTTTTAAATCCCATTTTGGTTTTAATTTTTATCCCCTAACAAAGGCTTACCCTGTTTTCGACTGTAGCTCAGAATTAAACCACAGTCCAGGTGCTCAACTAATTCACTCACCATCCTAATTATCGTTCCCAGGTAAGTATCCGTGTTTTCGGTTAGGGGTTGGGGTTTAAGGTTAAGATCCTTTTAAATCCCATTTTGGTTTAAATTTTTACCCCCTAACAAAGACTTACCCTGTTTTCGACTGTAGCTCAGAGTTAAGCTACAGTCCAGGTGCTCAACTAATTCACTCACCATAACTCCCATTTTGGTTTTAATTTTTATCCCCAGGTAAGTATCCGTGTTTTTCAGTTAGGGGTTGGGGTTTAAGGTTACGATCCTTTTAAATCAATCAATGAATCAAATTTATTTATAAAGCGCTTTTTACAGCTGATGTCACAAAGCAGCTTTACAGGGTTAGCAATAACAGACATAAAATCATTAATCCCTAATCCCCGGT
>BRDA01065560.1:0-12840 GCA_036984385.1 Crenuchus spilurus
CCATCTATCCCATCATCCCATCCATCCTATCCATCCATCTATCCATCCCATCCAACCTATCCATCCATCCATCCTTCCATCCCATCCAACCCATCCATCTATCCATCCCATCCATCCATCCCATCCATCCATCCATCCATCTATCCATCCCATCCAATCTATCCATCCATCCATCCATCCATCCATCCATCCCATCTGTCCCATCCATCCATCCCATCCATCCATCCATCCATCCCATCCAACCCATCCATCTATACATCCCATCCATCCATCCCACACAGAACAATAATATCAAAATTATCACTAATTAATCGTAATTGAGGTAGATTGTTCAATTAGTTGTAATATTGATTTGAGGTCATTTTGCCCAGCACTAATACAAACGAGTGAGACATTACCAGACTTTACCCAGCCAGCCTAGTACAAAGTCTTGAAAATCTCCAGGTGTGCACATGTGTGAAATGAGCAGGTAGTGTTCACAGTGGATGTGTTGATGATGTTTTTTCCACTTTCCACTCATTGATATTTCAGATATGAGCAAATACATGTAGCATTAACTTTGATTCAGAGACAGTCATGATTACTGAAGAGTCAATAACCTTCTCCGGCATCAATGCACTGTAAACAAAACACTTCTCCAGCTGCATGCGAGGTTCATATATGAAAACAGTATATGTGTGAAGACTGAGGCAATGTGGAACCACATTTCACAAGCCCAACTTCTGCTCACAAACCTCAAGCTGTAAGTCATTAAGCAAGTTAGCAACATGCTAGGATATGCTATGTCAAGATGATTGACATCTGACTGAATCGGTTCAGTCACACTGTGGCTAGTGCAAACGAGACACCTGAGCTGGAAGACTCATTTGCATCTTCCAGATCAGCTGTGTGGGAAATTTTCAGCTTCCCAGTGAACTGGATTGAACAGTGGATATTTTTATCAGTCCTACATAGAAGTATGGCATATGCGAGAGTGTATATTCACTGTTTACATGTTGTTGTACACTGCCAGCTGTTCCAAATACCTCGGTGGGGGCTATATGATAGTGGAACAAACCATAATGGCAGAATAAATGAAAGGAAAACTAGCCTGAAGAATTTTCCATTGTTCCATACTCATACTGGACTGTCCCAACCGTGGTGTGAACAGAACCATGACTTCTGTGTACCCCTACATGATAGGTGCTTGGTTTAGACTGGCACCTCTGCCAAGGCCTTTCTGTCATGAGACACCTTGACAGGCTTTAAAACTCCAGGCAGCATCACTCTCTGCTTCCCTGAGGCACTGAAGCACCACATTTTTGACCAAGCGCCATTCTAGTGCTCCAAATGTCTGATTTTTGGTTTTGCTGTTGTTGGTGTTGTTGTTGTTCTGCAACTGCTATTCTGCCGTAGCGTTGGGTAAAGTCTAGCTAACTGGCATATGTTGTTTGGAAATACTGCAATGGATAATGACATCAGCATTTTATTTGCACATTTGTGTCCATCCACAGCCCATCCTTCCCTGCTCATCTGGTTTTTCCTTTCATTTCCACCGTCTTTCCTATAGCTTCATGCTGCATACTAGTCTTAGTGATGTAGGACCTTTTAACAAGGGCGTAACTTTGGGTCCAGCATTGGGGGGGTTGAGCTGTCTGCCTATTTATTTATTTATTTATTAAATCATTTATTTTTTTAAAAGGATTCAGGAGATTTTGGGTTAGCTGTATTAGAAATACATTGTAATGCTTTTACTATGTATTTATTTAACTTTCTTTGTATTTACTCTGCACCTTAAACAATTAAGAAATGTGGAGCTAGCTAACGGAGCTAGCTAAAATACCTGAACGGGTATTCATAGTGTGTCTGATTCACAGCGGCATAGTTATTCAATCATCAGCTAACAATACATATACATTTACCTCATTTTGATTTTTCCGCTTTTTATAAGGCGATGTTGTCAACTAACAATGAAAAAATGTTTTTTGTCCACTTTTTGGTGCTCCTTTCGTTTTTTCTTACGACACCCACTCCCCCAGCAGCTGCTTGCACAAGCAAGCAAACGGTCAGGGTTGCCAGGTCCTGCAAAAAATATCCAGTCCAAAGTCAGTCTAAAACCCGCCCTTCAGAAGCTAAAACTAGCCCAAAATATGTCTGTCACACGTTTGAAGCAAATGACAAAACAACTATGAGTGTACGACTTTATTTTTTTTTTTTTATTACGCTTGAATTTTCCCCCGCGACTGGATTTTCAAACAAGTCCAATTGGGCGTGAAAACCACGAACCAGGCAACCATGCAAACCGCGAGCGCTGCTGCTTGGTGGCGGTTGAATGATACCAAATTTTTGTGGGGAAAGGGGGGGTTACATTACCAAATGATTAAACATGCTAGTATTTTACCCAAAATTGATCATGAATAAAGAAAATTTACAAGTTATTCATGAAAGATGTTTTTGTAAATTGAAATTATGTGACTTTATTGGGGGGGTTATAGTGATTGGATCAGATTATTGGGGGGGTCATAACCCCCCTATCCCCCCCGCAAATTATGCGCATGCCTTTTAAGCAACACCATTATTACATGTGTGGTGGCCTATTTAGAGAATTGTTTGTTGAAAACTTGATGTAATGTACTGTTTGTGGAGTGAAATGCCAGCTAGTCTGTTGACTTCTTCACTGAAAAGCTCTCTTCACTGAAACACAAAAAAGAAACATCACTATTAAAACAGCATTGTGTGAGTGCCTGTCCAGCTGTAGAAGGTGCAACATATAAAGACATATAAGTACATCCCAACATTTGCAACAACAAGCAAAGAAAGTGAAAGTAAAACTGAAATTCAGTCACAGAGACCGGTCAGGAAAGCCCAAATGTTTCAGTTTCTTCAAGACACACCTACTGTCAGTGTAATATCAGCCAACCATCTGCTATGGATGATGGACTTATCAATTTGTTATCATCTTATCGACCCAAGCCTGTTGTACCACATGCGACAGATGACTCACTGCTGTTAATTTGTTTCCACTGGTCTGCGAAAGCTGCAGAGAAGCATTTCCTTTCATAAGCATGTGAGAGTAGCAGTTATTTGAATGGCGTTTCATATTTTTGAATAAGGTGTTTTATTGAATTTTATCAGATCGTTGCAGCCCAGCATTGTACCATGAGCGCTGTTCCTAAAACAGTATCCACCATCATGCTTCTCGTACCCCAGTATACCAGTATATATGTGTATTTTACCTCTCAGACTACCATTCTTATCACGTCTGTTCTGCAGACTGCTGTCTCAGCATGCTGGTACACGGTACTGTGGTATATCATGATATTACGGTTACATAGAGACGTGCACGCTTATCGTTCACTATCACTTATCACACAGTAGCATCACTGCTAAATATCTGTCTGTTTCACCAGAGATTCACTGCAGAGGTTTAACAAGCTCACACACCCACCAGCTCGGATTACGTTACTGTCCTCAATGTTGTGTGTGTGTGTGTGTGTGTGTGTGACATCCAGCAGCTGAAGGCAACCCTCCTTAGGCTTTTTGGCTGGTGAGCAGGAGCATCAGGAGTACCTCTGGAGGGAGCTGCATGTTAATGGGCCTCTGCTTCCATTGACTGAGTCAGGTTTAAATGTGTTGCTGTAGTGAATGTCGACATGCCAGACTGTTTAGTGGTGTTTAAAAGGGAAACTGTTCATCACTCATCAGTAACTTCTTTTCCCTCCCCGACCTCTCTTTCATTTACGTCTGAAGCCTGACTCTGCCACTTCTAAAAATAGCTCCTCTCCTTTCTCTGCTTCACTTTCTGTTATGTTTCCAGAGGAAATGCACTTTCCAAAAGCCTCCCTAAGCCTCTCTCGTTCTCTTTCTCTCATTCTCTGTCTCTCTCTGTCTTTCTCTGTCTCTGTGGGGTCTATATCTGTCTCTCTCTCTGTCTGTCTGTCTTTCTCTTTTTCTCTGTGTCTATCTGTCTCTCTCTCTCTCTCTCTCTCTCTCTCTCTGTTGTCTCTGTTGTCTCTGTCTGTCTGTCTCTCTATATCTGTCTCTTTGTGTTTCTCTCTGTTTCTCTCTTTCTGTCCCTCTCTATCTTTCTCTGTCTGTCTGTTTTTCTCTTTTTCTCTGTCTCTCTCTCTTTTTGTTTCTTTTGGTCTCCGTGTGGTCTATTTCTGTCTCTGTCTCTTTGTCTCTCTCTCTCCCTCTCTCTCTCTTTGTCTCTCTCTGTCTGTCTCTCTCTTTGTCCCCCCCTCTCTTTGTCTCTCTCTGTTTCTCTCTCTCTGTGTCACTGTCTCTTTCTTTGTCCCTCTCTTTGTCTCTCTCTCTGTCTCTGTTTCTATCTCTCTCTATCCCTCTCTCTGTCTCTCTCTCTCTGTCCTTCTCTCTCTCTTTCTCGCTGTCTCTCTCTCTCTTATTGTCTGTCTCTCTGTCTCTGTTTCTATCTCTTTGTCCCCCGCCTCTCTCTCTCTCTCTCTCTCTCTCTCTTTTTGTCTGTTTCTGTCTCCGTGTGGTCTATTTCTGTCTCTGTCTCTCTTTCTCTCTCTCACCGTCTCTCTCCGTCGCTCTGTCTCTCTTTTTGTCTTTCTCTCTCAGTCTCTCTCTCTGTCTCTCTGTTTTTCTCTCTCTCTGTCTCTATCTCTCTTGCTGTCTCTCTCTCTCTCTCTTTGTCTCTTTCTGTCTGTCTGTCTCTCTCTCTCTCTTTGTATCTCTGTTTCTCTCTCTCTTTGTCTCTCTCTCTCGCTCTCTTTGACTCTCTCTCTTTGACTCTCTCTGTCTCTGTCTCTCTCTCTCTGTCCTTCTCTCTCTCTTTCTCGCTGTCTCTCTCTCTCTCATTCTCTGTCTCTCTGTCTCTGTTTCTATCTCTTTGTCCCCCGCCTCTCTCTCTCTCTCTCTTTTTGTCTGTTTCTGTCTCCGTGTGGTCTATTTCTGTCTCTGTCTCTCTTTCTCTCTCTCCCTCCCTCTCTCTCACCGTCTCTCTCCGTCGCTCTGTCTCTCTTTTTGTCTTTCTCTCAGTCTCTCTCTGTCTCTCTGTTTTTCTCTCTCTCTGTCTCTATCTCTCTTGCTGTCTCTCTCTCTCTCTCTTTGTCTCTTTCTGTCTGTCTTTCTCTCTCTCTCTCTTTGTATCTCCGTTTCTCTCTCTCTTTGTCTCTTTCTCTCGCTCTCTTTGACTCTCTCTCTTTGTCTCTTTCTGTCTCTCTCTCTCTCTGTCTCTGTCTCTCTCTCTCTCTCTCTATCTCTCTGTCCTCTCTCTCTTTCTTGCTGTCTCTCTCTCTCGCTGTCTTTGTCTCTGTCTCTTTTTCAAACCTATTCTTCAAACCTATTCTTTATGCAGCACATTTTTGTTTTCAACCCCCTGAGACTATCAAACACAAAACAGTCACAGAAAAAGGTAAAATATGTGAAACAGCTGAAAACAAGTCTGACACCGAACATTAATTATAACTTACTGTTACTGTCTCTGTTCACACGGCCTTCAAGGAAGTGCTTCAGGCTGTTCTCTTTGAGTTTTCATTTTTTCTTTAGATAAGTATATTTTTATACACTTTTGTCACTTATTTGAGACTCAATCACACAATTTCTTCTTCATTCTGTGATAGAAAGAGTCTCAGCTTTCAGTCTCAGTCTCATTAGTGACCGTGTTCACTGTCTATAAGTAAACACTCCATCACGTAGTCTCAGTAACAGTCTTACAGCTGAATTCTCTGTGCCAACCCGAAGACGTCCACCGTAGAGACGCGAACACGTGCCGCCATATTGCTTTTTGCCACTGTTTCAGCTTCTTAGTATCGGCCACGGCTTCTCAAAACCTATTATCAGCCCCATCCTCAGATAAAGTGTTTTTGGGGTATATTTGGTGATATTTGGGTGTAAAATCTTTTTCATTTCTGTGTTTTCATGGAAGGCTTCGTTGTTAGCTGACATGATATGAAGAGTAGAACAACTATTTGTCACTTAAATCTTTCACGCAAGTAGAGAGAAAGACAGACCACCATCATCTTATGGCACCGTACCTCTGTAAAGCTCATTTCCACACATGGCGATTGCATGCATGAGGTTTTTGATTAGGACAGACTCTGCTACTGCTTGTGAATCCCCCAGAGGGTCAGAGGGGCAAATTTAAGGAAGCGCTTTGAAGGGAATAAGGCTGTAGAAATTTCCATGTAAGGGCACATGGTCATTTTAGAGACAGAATCTGGTAACACTACGAGTACTCCACTCAAAATGCAGGGATGATGAAACGGCGCTGGTTTAATAATATCACAATGCGCTCGCTTTCATAACCACATCATTTTACGCACATTCAAATTGAAGTTTTATGAAAGGTTTCAGCCGGAACACAGGTCAGCCAATCAGAAGAGAGGTAATTTACCTATAACAATTATAAAAGCATAAGACAGTAGATCCTTAAAATATGGACAGAGTATTTATATCATGTTGTTACTCGCTACGCAGTCTGATTTGTGGTATTGTGACCTATAGTGACCTGTAGTGTCTTAATTGGATCAGTAATTAGCAATAAAGGCTCCAGTTGTCTAGACAGTTATTGACATTCAACAGAACAGGATTTTCTGTTTATTGACTTGAAATCAGAATTATCCAGGCTGCGGTCTGTTAGTCTATAAGGAATCTTTATTTTTATTCTGGGGCTGAGATTTGTATTTTTTACCCAATCCCCCCCCCCAAATGTAATGGTAGCCACCCATTCACTAGGACTCTCCCATTTACTTGTAATGTCCCTGACTCTGGGAGGGTGGAGATTAGCACAGGCCTTCTCTGATACTTGTAAATTCAGCCAGCAAATTAGAGCTGGGCGATATGGCCAAAAATTTTATCACGATAATGTTTCTATATTGATCAATCTCGATAATTATCACGATATTAAATTTTCTAACAGTGTCATAGTTTTAAACAACATCTTTCTAAAAACATCAGACTAAATACATGAAATGTTACTATTTAAGATATTAAAATGTTTATTGCCAGAACATAATATTGTAGCGTCCGGCTGGATGCTTTGAAAGGATGGATTACAGTCGTCGCTTTATTGTTGAAACTTACAATGATTGCTGTCGGCCGCAGCCACTCCAAAATAACAACAGGCTAGAGAGCCAAGCTAATATGCTAATGCTAGCACTCGGGCTGACACACACACACACACACACACACCATTAGATGTGAAATGGAAACAAACGTTAATGCTTATCGATTCTGTTGTCCCGGCTTATCATCGTCATCGAGGGAAAAATTATTGTGAAAAAAATGTATATCGTTTTATCGTCCAGCACTACAACAAATTCATCATCGCTGGGCAGACAACACGCTCGGAGGACAGTGCAGGACCCCCAGCTGTGATGAATCGGCTGGACGACGTGGATTGCATGGTAGTGGTGATGAGGAGAGAGCACTGCCAATTTTGCTCTCTCGAGCCCCAGCTGTTGATGGCAAGCAGCATGACCGGGATTTAAACTCTCGATTGCCTGATCATAGTGTCGGCGCCATCGTCTGTCCATCTATCCATCATCTTCCGCTTATCCATATGTGGTCGCGGGGGTAACAACCCAAATAAAGTTGACCAGGTGCCCCGCTTCCCAGCCACCTCTTCTAGCTCATATGGGAGACAGCTGAGGTATAATCTCTCCAGCGTGTTCTGGGTCTTCCCCGGGGTCTCCTCCTAGCTGGACATGCCTGGAACACCTCATCACGGAGGCGTCCAGGAGGCATCCTTACCACCCGATCCACCTCAACTGGCTCCTCTCAACATGGAGTAGCAGCGTCTCTACTCTGTCTTTCCTGCATGTCCGAACCCTTCACCCTCAAAGGGAGAGCCCGGACACCCTATGAAGAAAGCTCGTTCCACCCTAACGATGAGAAATTAAATGTGTGGGGGAAATATTGTGTGAGCAACCTCTGCAGTTTCTGTTCTAGAGGTTTGTGTGATGTCACGCTGGAGTTTAGAATTGAACCAAGTGTTGAAAGTATCTTCACTACTTACATTTGGCTTTCAATTCTGTACTTTCAGTACTTTCAGGACATTAGTTGCACTATTTTGGCACCATATTTCATTGATGTCAGAGCTCTGTATTGTAGTCAGTGTGGTCATCTATGTGGTCAGTGTAGATCAAATGGACAATGAGTGTAGACACAAGGAGGTGGTTTTAATGAAGTGGCTGATCGATGCAGTGATGAGTAGAAGTTGGGAAATGGTATAAAACCCAATCGCGTTCTCATTTTGAGAACCATGTGGCTTTGCTGTTTTAGTTAATGCGTTAGCAGTGTTTTTATATGAATATAAATAGCAGCATATGTGAAATGTGTTATATATTAAATTAAATACATATCTAATATAATGGCTGTGTTGATATGATGAAAGAAGTGGTCATTTTGGTCATGGAGCTCTTCTGCTGTGCTAAAAAAGAGTCTACAGCCTGAGAGTGCCCATTTTACACCATCGCAATTTAAAAATGAGCCAGACTCCCCCGCCACCACCTCACGGTCTTAAAATAGCTCACCCCTCCCTCTGCTTTTCTCTTTCACGTCATTGCATGATGCACAGCATTACCCCCGCTGTCATTCTGTCATTCAGCCGTTCTGCCTCTTCTATGCACTCTACCTTTCATACTGGTTCTGTTGCTTTCTTGTCTTTTACGCAGTGCTGATATAAGGACTTTTAAATCAGTTATTAATCTTTTTTCTCCACCTTTTACTGAAGATACAAATAAGACCTGATTCATTATCTTGTTATTTTACACTTAACAAGCTCCAACACAGTCTCTGCCCTCCTCTCTTTCTTTCTCTTTCTCTTCTGACTTCCATTTGAATGTTGAGTGCTGCATTACATACATTATTAAAACTGAAAGGGCTAAGAACAGTTAACAATAGTATGAAGCCATTGTCATATTACTTTGTGTCGCACTGACACTCGTTTTTTATTATTGCTAGATGCTGTGACGATCAATAAGCTGTGGATTTCTTCAGGCAGCACAATGTAAGTACATTATGGTTATAATGGAGCATTTCAAACAGTACATAACAACACTTCTTAAATTAGAAATGAGATTTCTTTTCATTTCAGGTTAATTTTAAATGATATTTTTGATTCTGTGAAGTGTGTAATATCTCTTTTATACAACCAAAAGCACTTTTTCTCTCAAAACACGTCATAAAATGCTAAAAATAATAAGGATTATTAAGAGTTATATACATTCTACATTAATTATGAATTAACAAATGCTTCAATTTCAATTAGCATCAACGTCTGGAATAAATCAATATTTTAAAAGGGACTAGAATGCATTTTTCCAAGTTTTGTTAATCTACATACAAGGTATAAATACCCAGAAGTTGTTTTACAAGCCCATTTAAGACCCTCTGATTTTGCCTCTTCCTGAAACAAGCTATTTAACTTTTTACGGTGAGCTCATGAATAATTTTAATGAGCTCCTCTCTGATTAGCTGCTTATGTTTTGACAGTACACTCATGTCAAGTCAAGTCAATTTTATTTATAAAGCACTTTTTACAACTGATGTCACAAAGCAGCTTTACAGGTTTAGTAATAACAAAACACCAAATCCCCAGTGAGCAAGCCAACGGTGACTGTGGCAAGGGAAAACTCTTTCAGAGCTGGAGGAAGAAACCTTGGGAGGAACCGAACTGACATGGGGGACCCATGCTCCTTTTTTCAAATAATTAAAAGTTCTTGACAAATCACATAATCCTGTGATGCTCTTGGAGTGTTCAGGTACTGATATGGTGACAGTAATGAAACAGGAATGATGATAATAATGGTAGCAGCCAGTAAAGTCCATATAAACTTGAATGTGGTCAGTAGTGTAAGGCATCTGGAGCAGGTCACAGTAGCTGGTTGTTGGTGGAAAGCTGGTCTAAGGTGGCATCATGCAGAGATAGTATTCAATCTTCCATCAGCCTTGGACCAGACCGGTGGGCAATCACTCACTTGGAAAATACAGAGATGGAATTAGTTCTGTTTGGGTTTATAGAGTACAAGGATTATGAGACTTATCAGAGTGTGGCTAATGACTCCAGCAGAACTATCTAGAACAGCCTGCCTAAAAGGAAGGAGCCAGAAGGTAAACAGGCATGGGAGCTCCCCAAGACACTGTCATCCCTCTGCTCACCGTCAACAAACCTGGGTGATCATGTGAGCAACAGTAAGATGCTGTATGTGGTGGCACCAAGTCAAATTCATAAGGCAGGTCTAAGAATACCACATGGAGATCCCTATCCTCTTTCTTGCCGGTATCTGATGCCAAATCATGGTGCTAAATAACCTGCAAACCCTGAAATTCCCAACATTTGTGTGCAGTCACACTCAGAATAAGACAAAGCTCAATGTCCTTGATATAAGGATGCTTACTACTCTTTACCGCTCTTTTAGGATAATCCCTTTCTTCTATACTATAACCATCAACTTTCATATCAGACATCAAAAACGCTTTTCTACACAAGATGCAGCACCCATTAGGCCCTAGTGCCAACTCTGCTTTTGCACATTACACAACTTGTACCTCTCTCCACCCAGGAGGGTTAACATCCATTTGTCACACACTGGTGGAATATGTGCGGGCAGCTCCAGCTCATTTGCCATTTTCTCATCTGAATACACTGTATAGAAATGCACCTCTCAGTTTATCTTTCCAACCTGCCTGTCTTGACTTTCTCAAGACTATGCCTTAGTTCTTTTTTATTTTCTATGTAAACTAGGCTTTAGCTCTTTTCCCTGTAAACTAGACTTTGGCTCTTTTTTCTGTAAACTAGTCTTTGGCTCTTTTTCCTGTAAACTAGGCTTTGGCTCTTTTTCTGTAAACTAGTCTTTGGCTCTTTTTGCTGTAAACTAGGCTTTGGCTCTTTTTGCTGTAAACTAGACTTTGACTCTTTTCCTGTAAACTAGGCTTTGGCTCTTTTCCTTGTAAACTAGGCTTTGGCTCTTTTTGCTGTAAACTAGGCTTTGGCTCTTTTCCTTGTAAACTAGGCTTTGGCTCTTTTCCTTGTAAACTAGGCTTTGGTTCTTTTCCTGTAAACTAGGCTTTGGCTGTTTTTGCTGTAAACTAGGCTTTGGCTCTTTTTCCTGTAAACTAGGCTTTGGTTCTTTTCCTGTAAACTAGGCTTTGGCTGTTTTTGCTGTAAACTAGGCTTTGGCTCTTTTTGCTGTAAACTAGGCTTTGACTCTTTTCCCTGTAAACTAGACTTTGGCTCTTTTTGTTGTAAACTAGGCTTTGGGTCTTTTTCCTGTAAACAATGCTTTGCCTCTTTTTTTTTTGTAAACTAGGCTTTGGCTCTTTTTCCTGTAAACTAGGCTTTGGCTCTTTTTTCTGTAAACTAGTCTTTGGCTCTTTTTCCTGTAAACTAGGGTTTGGCTCTTTTTCCTGTAAACTAGGGTTTGGCTCTTTTTGCTGTAAACTAGGCTTTGACTCTTTTTGCTGTAAACTACACTTTGACTCTTTTCCTGTAAACTAGACTTTGGCTCTTTTCCCTGTAAACTAGGCTTTGGTTCTTTTCCTGTAAACTAGGCTTTGGCTCTTTTTGCTGTAAACTAGGCTTTGGCTCTTTTTGCTGTAAACTAGGCTTTGACTCTTTTCCTGTAAACTAGGCTTTGGCTCTTTTTGCTGTAAACTAGGCTTTGGCTCTTTTTGCTGTAAACTAGGCTTTGGCTCTTTTTGCTGTAAACTAGGCTTTGACTCTTTTTGCTGTAAACTACACTTTGACTCTTTTCCTATAAACTAGGCTTTGGCTCTTTTCCCTGTAAACTAGGCTTTGGTTCTTTTCCCTGTAAACTAGGCTTTGGTTCTTTTCCTGTAAACTAGGCTTTGGCTGTTTTTGCTGTAAACTAGGCTTTGGCTGTTTTTGCTGTAAACTAGGCTTTGGCTGTTTTTGCTGTAAACTAGGCTTTGGTTCTTTTCCTGTAAACTAGGCTTTGGCTCTTTTAGCTGTAAACTAGGCTTTGACTTTTTTACTGTAAACTAGGCTTTGGCTCTTTTCCCTATAAACTAGACATTGGTTCTTTTCCTATAAACTAGGCTTTGGCTCTTTTTGCTGTAAACTAGGCTTTGGTTCTTTTCCTGTAAACTAGGCTTTGGCTCTTTTCCCTGTAAACTAGGCTTTGGCTGTTTTTGCTGTAAACTAGGCTTTGGCTCTTTTTGCTGTAAACTAGGCTTTGACTCTTTTCCTGTAAACTAGGCTTTGGCTCTTTTCCCTGTAAACTAGGCTTTGGTTCTTTTCCTGTAAACTAGGCTTTGGCTGTTTTTGCTGTAAACTAGGCTTTGGCTGTTTTTGCTGTAAACTAGGCTTTGGCTCTTTTCCCTGTAAACTAGGCTTTGGCTCTTTTCCCTGTAAACTAGGCTTTGGTTCTTTTCCTGTAAACTAGGCTTTGGGTCTTTTTGTTGTAAACTAGGATTTGGCTCTTTTCCCTGTAAACTAGGCTTTGACTCTTTTCCTGTAAACTAGGCTTTGGCTCTTTTCCCTGTAAACTAGGCTTTGACTCTTTTCCTGTAAACTAGGCTTTGGTTCTTTTCCTGTAAACTAGGCTTTGGGTCTTTTTGTTGTAAACTAGGATTTGGTCTTTTTCCTGTAAACTAGGCTTTGGCTCTTTTTGCTGTAAACTAGGCTTTGGCTCTTTTTGCTGTGAACTAGGCTTTGGCTCTTTTTGCTGTGAACTAGGCTTTGGCTCTTTGCTGTAAACTAGGCTTTGGCTCACTTTTGGCTTTCTTGTTTGAACTTGTTACATCAGTAAAGCATCTTGTTCTCATTTCTTGGAGATTTTGTCTTTGTTCTTTTGGAATTATTAATGCTAACACTTTTGCTTCTGGTCATTTCCTTTTAAATGCTAAGGGCTTTATTTATTTAAAATGAAA
>BRDA01065567.1:8337-45081 GCA_036984385.1 Crenuchus spilurus
TACAGATCACAACTTGCCTTCCATAAAAGATGTGTCGGTCTGTCAGCAAGATTTAGGTAACCCGAATTACTTCTCATTTACCCTTAACTATTCAGACCCTCCAAAAAATATTTTGACATCGAGTATTCTCTAATTTATTACTAGACTTTGACGACCTAAAACTCCTTTTTACAAATTCAATAGGTTCAATTAAGGTTTTCAGTTTTAATTTAGATCCCATACTAATGTTATCACACATCCAAAAAATTGTACAACCCATGTAAATGTAAATCGTCTGTGAAAATAGGTTTCGTTGAATGTTAACCCCCAATCCACGGAACGAGTTCCCGTGAAGTCAGCACTGGACGGAAGTCCAGTGGTCTGGTCTAGGAATTGGTGTATAAAAGTTTTACTTATAATTTCAGAGGATGTTAATATTGAAAGAAAGGCAGGTCACGACTGAAGTGCCCTTGAGCAAGGCACCTAACCCCCAATTGTAAGTTGCTTTGGATAAAAGTGTCTGCTAAATGTAAATGTACCCAACATGTTAAAAAACCTACACACTATTGTAATCATACCCTAGATTTAATTTTGACTTTTGGAATTAACTTGGATAACTTAAACATTTTTCCTCAAAATCCAGCAGTTTCAGATCATTATTTAATCTCTTATGAGCTACAGTTTTATAAAAAACCTCCCAGACTTATCAATTCCCATTTACTCTTCATTAAGCCCAATGGATTTAGAACGACTGTCTGGCTGTGTAGAAAATACCTTCCGTTCAACACTAGACATTGTAGCACCTCTTAAATATAAAAAGACGAGACAGAAAAAGCTTGCCTGGAAAAACAGCTTTACTGAGTATAAAAAAGCTCTCAATAAAGCACATTCAGAATATCTGGCATCCCTGATTGAAACCAATAAAAACAATCCTAGAGTACTTTTCAGTGTAAACTTACAAAAAATCAAGCAGACACTGAAACTCTGATTCCAGCTAATCTTACTAGTGACACCTTTATGGACTTTTATCATAATAAAATAGAAAATATTAGACAAAAAAACACATTTGTAGCCTTAAACCCAATATAATAATAATAATGTTACCATATTGTTAGTACTTATGGAAGTACTTGCATACCATTTCAACTCCTGATTGCATTTACCATTCAGCTTTCCTGTGTATTTCTATTTTAATATGACTTAATCTAGCCTAACCTCTTTAAACAAAAATTAAGATAGTGTGTGAACAGCATAATATGAAAATTATTTTAAGGTGTTTATTAATGTTCGTCTGTATATCAGTATATTGCGGCTTCATGTATGTTTGTTAAAAAATCTTCTGTGGTAAATTTAATGGCAATTTCATGTAGTCACAGCGTACTTTTTGGACATTTAGGAGTAGGGTCGTAGTTCCAAATTTTGGGCTCTAGGCACAGTAATTTACCCGTTGGGCCCATCTCACTCCCCCTAAAATCTATCTAAAAGACCCAAGGATGTTGGAGGATGCCCACCCAAGGAGGGCCCTATCAAGGCAGGTCCACCATTACACCCATGTTTAGAACCATTAACATATTATACTCTTATAATAAAATGGCTGTATGCTCAAAATCATTATCATTCAAATCAATCATCCAGCTCCTCATCAGCAGTCATGGCTAGAGATCTAGGTTGCTTTAAACTCTGCACTTTTAGCAAGTTTCACTCTGAACATGCTGAATTTGATTTGGGTCATTGTTTAGGACCTGACAAAAATAGAGAGGGAATAGAGAGGGTCTTTTTGGCCATCTGTCAACCATATTAAGTACCCCACCTGCCGATGATTACCCATAAACACTTCTTTCTGCTGAGATGTACCTCGCAATTAGGCTTTGAAATATCCCACGCTTGATTTACCTTAGCAGTGCTGATGAATGGTGATGTGTGCAGACAACTTGACCTCTCTTGGTGCTTTCTGTTTACACACTCATTTGTTGACTGTAATGCAATTACAAAAATGAATTGTATCAGTTGTAATTGATTTGGCAGTAATTACACTGTGATACAGGTTTTGAGAAGGATCTTCTGATAAAAATGGTCATATTTATTTTAGTTTATATGCTTATGGAAAAAATTATTTGGTAATTTACTTGTTTTGATCTATTATATTGCAGTATAAAATAAGTTAAATACAAAGTAGTAATTAACAATTAATTTAACATCCTTGGTCAACATTCTTGCTACTGTGAATAGTTAAGTGATAATATTATGAACATATTGCAAAAGACATAAAGATACAAGATAAGATAATCCTTTATTAGGCCCACAGTGGGTAAATAAAAAAGTTCACACAAACTTCAAAGTATAATATTTTATTTTGCACAATATTAGAATGAAAACGAATATGTAACCATGCAAAATTTTGTGCACACAGACAGATTTAATGCCAGTCAGCTTTCAAACCACCAGGTCACACACACATCATTAGGAAAGGCCAGATGATGGAAATTTATTTGCTTTACAAATTGTTTTTGTCCTAAAATA
This sequence comes from Crenuchus spilurus, assembly GCA_036984385.1. Lineage (NCBI taxonomy): Eukaryota > Metazoa > Chordata > Actinopteri > Characiformes > Crenuchidae > Crenuchus > Crenuchus spilurus. Next base: position 10,837 of record BRDA01065567.1, read on the forward strand.
TTGCCCTAACAAGCATTAGCTGTGGACCTCTATAAACTGCTACTTAGTACTCTGAAAATGTTCATAATTGATGCCTATAAAGCAAGAGAAGATTATAAGAACACAATTTAACTATCAGAAGAAAGATTGTGGTAAACTTGCAGGGCGATGAGGGAATGGAAGCATCAAAGGTCCAGACCAAAGTGTGAGTTTATTATAAAACAAGGCAAAACACACACTGTGGCTGTGATGAGAACAACAATGCACAGAATGACGGATGCTGAACTGTGACACATGAGGGGTACATAAAGGGCACATAATAATGAGATGATATGAGAAAGGCAGTAAACTTGACTCAAGACAGGTGCAGACTCTCAGACATAACAAGACATGATGTGACTGTGGGCATGGACATGACAAGCACATTTTTTTAAATTAAGAAATATCAATTAATGGGAAAAATGGAGGTCAATTTGGATGTCTGGAATACCAAGAAATCTTTCTGAAAGAGCTCCTCCTAGGATTTCTAGAAAGGCAAATACAGTTGTGTTCAAAAGTTTACATACCCCTTGAACTTTTTCACATTTTGTCACCTTACAATCACAAACTTAAATGTATTTCATTGAGATTTTAAGTGATCAACCAACACAACGTACCACATAATTGTGAAGTGGAATGAAAATGATACATGGTTTTCAATATTTTAATTAAATAAAAATCTTAAAAGTGTGACGTGCAAAAGTATACATACCCCTGTACTCTGATACGTCTAAACAAAATCCAGTGCAATCAATTACCTTCAGAAGTCACTTAATTAGTTAATAGAGTCCAGCTGTGTGTAATTTAGTCTCAGTATAAATACACCTGTTCTGTGAAGGCCTCAGTGGTTTGTTAGAGAACACTAGTGAATTGAACTGCAAACCTACCAAGACATGGCCGTTCACCTAAACTGACAGATCGAGCAAGGAGAGCACTGGTCAGAGACGCAGCCAAGAGGCCCATGGTCACTCTGGAGGAGCTGCAGAAATCCACAGCTCAGGTGGGAGAATCTGTACACAGGACAACTATAAGTCTACACTCCACAAATCTGGCCTTTATGGTAGTGGCAGGAAGAAAACCATTGTTGAAAGAAAGACATAAGAAGTGCCATTTGCAAGCATACATGACTTCTGGAAAACTGCAAATGGCATCTCTTATGTCTTTCTTTGAAGCCTTGCAAATATGTAGGACCTGATGCTACTGACACCAAGGTGCTGAAACATTGTAGGTACCCTTCAGCACATCTTTAATCTGAGCTACAAGCTGTTGCACTTCTTACTTAATGTTATTCTTGAAAGGCTGAAGCTAGATCACATGAAACCCCTGGTTATTACAGATGTTAACTTTTTGCAGTTTGCATATTGGGATGGTATTGAAGTGGATGATGCAGTGATCTACTTGCTGGACAGAACATACTCTCACCTGGACACATCATGTAACAACCATGTTTTGTTTTTATTTCTCTAGCACTTTTAACACCATACACCCTGTGTTGTTAGGTGAGAAACTTTAGAGGATGCAAGTTGATGACTCAGTTATCTCATGGATAATGGACTAAATGACTGGATGACCACTGTATGTGCAGCTGCAGGGTTGTGTCCCATACAAGGCAGTGTGCAGTGTTAGGGCTTCTGAGGGGACTGTGCTAGCTCCTTTTTTCAGCTTGTACACCTCAGATTTCAGGTACAGCCACCTGCAGAAAATCTCTGATGACACAGCCATTTTTGAATGTATCAGGAATGGACAGGATGAGGAACACAGTGGTCTGGTTAAGGACTTTGCTGACTGGTGTAAGCTGAATCATCTACAGCTGAACATAAGTAAGAACAAGGAGAGTGCATACCTGAGGGTACTGCATGGCACTGCAGAATGCTGTGGTAGTCGTGGTGGCTCAGGCTGCCTCTCTGTAGCAATTAGTAGCACCAGCTTTCAAGACTTTATCTTCCTCCATTACTGCAGAACAGCTTTCACCTGTTAACCCATTTCATGTTCCTGACAAAAGCCTTTGTGTATAATTCTGTAATGTACATTCGTTTTCAGTTTTGGGTAAACTTACTTTTTTAATCTCTGGCAGTTCATCACTTACCTTTGTATCATTTGAAGCTCTTCACTGGACTTGAATGACTTGAATTGCAATAAATAACTGAAACAATTGGTGTGTTCTAAAACTTTTGGCTGGTAGTGTATGTCTGTTGTTGTAGTTTAGTTGGTACAAGTAGTTGTTTAGTGTATTTGTGTGTAATTTTATGTTCAGGCTGCTGTGGCATTGAAATTTCTTTCAGGATAAATAGAGTTTTACCTGCCTGCCTACCTTCCCAGAAGAACAGTGTATGCAAGACAGCCGAAAAATCTGACAGAGCTAAAATACTTTTTATTATGAGAGAGTGGGGGCGGAGCCAAGTGCAGAGGACGAAACCTGATGAAGAAGTAGGTTTTATGGAAGAAGCGGGAAGTGTGTGTGACTCTGAATGGCGTGAAAATGTTCTATGTGCATTCAAAACTTAGGAAGTGAAAGGAAAGCACACTGGGCACAAAAGAGGATGGCAACCTTTCTATATAGTCACAATCCTTAGTACTCCTTTTACCCGAGGAGCATTCTCCTTTTAACATCAACTACATAAAGATAATATTTTTTCCTACTCTCATTTATTTTATTTTCTGTCTACCTGTCATCTTTATCTTTATTTTTTCTTTCTGTGCTTTAATCATTCCTTCTATTTCTTTCCTTTCTCTATGTGGAGCCTTGGCTCTCTGTCTGTATGTTCACTCTTATGTGTAAAGTGAGATGGGTTTTTAAAGAGCCATCAGCAGGTGCTGCCAGTTTGGGCACATTGCTGGTGACCAAAGAAACTGTCTCACCCCTTACACTTTTGAAGAAAAGAATGAGTGAAAATCCCACATACATGCTGTGATACATTCCAAAAGGACCTGTAATAAGTATTGACTGTGCAGGGTGCCAAGAGTTTAGTTTCAGGCTCCTTTCCCTTATTATTATTATTATTATTATTATTATTATTATTATTATTATTAAATATAGAAATAAAAATCTGTCTAAAATATTGTAAAGTATATAAAGTATTGCTTAATTAAAATATGACAGCACATTTTAAACATTATCCTTTTGACCACAGGTGCTCAGTGTTTGCCATAAATTTGTTTACTTGATGTAGTGTGTAAATAGACAAAAAATATTTAGCAAAAAGTCAAGTGCAGTGTTCTCTCAAACATTTTCCACCTTCAGATTTCTGACTTTAAAATGTCCTCTGATGCCTGAAAATTGTCATGATTAAAGCTGACCTTGGGTCACAATAATGTTTTTGTATCTACACACCACAGGTTGCCACTGTTTATAACAATAAGCATGGTGCCAGTATATAAACTCTGTTAGTCTGACTGTACCTTCACACTGTGGAGCTGATCTGAATTGTGTTAGTTCATATAGCTTACATAAATAGCCATCAACAAACTAGCAGATTATTACTACTATAAAGTTACTAAATTAATCTTCTGAAAGAAATTAAATTTTCAACCATTTGTCTTATATATGTGTCTATATTTAAAGCTGTAAAAGCTTCTGGAAAAGAGGCAGTAGCTATGTGTAGTGTTTTAAAATCAGACTTGATTAATGGACTTTTTAATGATGCCATTGTAGTAGGATATTTGGAAGTTGCAGTAGCATCATGACAATAGAGATGTCTTTGGGATAGAAAGCTTGCTTCTTGCCACTTCCTCCTCCAACCTATAAGTAGACCCCAGAAAACTGAAATTCTGACAATGCAGTGTATACCTTATACAGACCATCTTTTGTGGAAGCAATAAATAAAATGTTATAAAACACAGAAACAATGGTAAATTTTGGTCTCAAAAGTAAGCAATGTAAATGCACTCTCAAAGGCACTACATGGTTCATAAGGTCTTGTTGCATACATTAATGGTCCACTTCATGTATTTTCCCATAACTTTACTTATTTAAATCTAAAAATGAAATAAAATGGCCAGAACATGGTAAGCAATACACAATGCTGCAATTACAGTATGTTCCCTATGTAATGTATGAAGGTTGAGGGAACCACCCTACCAATATGAAAGGTACAATCTCAGAGATTATTTACTAGTCTAAGTGTAATGTGAGGGGTCCTATAAAGAATTAACAAGTTATTCTACTCCTCAAAACAAATATCAAGCAAATGAAGAAATGTGAAGAAAGCACATTTGCCTTTATCATATTTTCAATTTATCATGGTGCCCCAACAAAGTCTCAGTAAAACAGTATTTAACATTCATATTTAAGCTGATAATACAAGACATGAATGCAAATAAAACAAATCTATACCAATGAAAAATAAGGAGAAAAAGGGTGAAGTAAATCAAAAGAATTGTGCCCTGTGCTATTCTTTGTGCTGGTTATATGTTGTGCTGCTCATAAACAATGTTTGACTGTATGGCCTCCATCATCTGAGCTTAATGCATTATCCATGAGCACTAGTCTCTCCAAGGAGCCAATCGACTTCCTCAACCTGCTCCTTCTGGAGGAAACCAAACAACAGGTGCATATCCCGCCTGTCTCCTGTTCCCTCAAGTCTTCCGTCTGTTTAGTGCTTTCTCATGACTGGAAATGCTCCTCACTTCTAACAGCATGTTTAGACAAAACTACTTTAAATCTTTTTAGTCCTCATGGTCATTTTCCTACCATACTGGTCTTGACATTGCTAGTTTTACAGCAGCTCCAAGATGGCATAAACCATTCTCTTTGGTAAATCAGTACATTTCGGAAATCAAAAACTCTAATCTAAATTTATGAAATGCATTCTATCTACATTGGAAGGACTTCCAGACTTGTACTATCCCTGAAACATTTTTGATAGAGTGCTTCAAATTCCACTTCCCTCTATTTCAAATGTGTTTTTGGACTTCAGAATGAATGACTAGAAATGAGATAACTACATCATCTTTTTTCACCATTTAAAATTTTTTTTTCTTTAAAGCATTTACTGCTTTTTAATGTTGCCATTTCTACTTACATCACATAAAAGATGTTTTAACACTGAGGACACTTAGTAATTTTATTTTGTCTCATTCTTCCTGCAAACACATCTTAAGGTGTTCAACAGTACAGGGTTGTTGTTGTATATTTGTTTCAAAATTCTCCACACATTCTCTGTAGGGGACAGGTTAGGACTGCAGGCAGGTACCTGTGCTCTCTTCTCTCCCACAGATGTTAATGCCACATCTGAACATGGTTAACATAAGGCTTCTATTATGTTATATGTGACATTTGTGAATATACCTCCATATTGTACTGCTTGACAAAGTTTTACCAAATAATCCCTTGCTCAGGCTATGATTTCATCTTTTGATGAATGAATATTCTTGATGCAGTGTCATGTGAGAAATCTGACATCATGGGTCAGCTTAGGCTTGTGCCATTAGCCTTTATGCACTGAAATAGAAAAGTAAAATTAAATAGAAGAAACTCTGCATTTTTTCATTGATCATTTTTTTCTGATTTGGGGTATAAATCATTGGTGGATGAGAGCTGGCATGAGTGGAACCATGCCCCTTTTTATTAATACCACTATGAAATGATAAATGGAAAAAGTGTCTTCAAGCCTCTCCCTTTTTCTGTATGTGTGCATGTCATACAGACATGATGGACATGACAGGAATGGCAAGAAAACAGATAGTTATGGTCTGTAAATCAGTTTTATATACTTTATATATGTTCACTTTTTGCACAGTTGTACCTAACATAACTGTGATGGTTGATGGAAAAGTCAGACTGCATTTGACAGTGAGAAGGTGAAGCTTTAATAGACAGCGGGATCCTCTAAGAGAACACACGAGTCACAAACGAGGAGAGCAGCAGAGATAAGCCACTAACTAAAACAGACAGGTAGACTCAAAGAGGCACACACGACATGGGACTAAGACAAAGGTCAGATAGACTAAAGCAACACAAAAAACAAGGTTCTATGGTTCTTAGAAAAGCTAAGGCATGGCTCAGCAAGTCACTTTGCTTAAACAGCTTGTGGCGTGACTTCGCCCAGAGTGAGGATTGAGCAGCTCTTAAGTAGTGTCCTGGAGATTGGCGTCAGGTGTGTTTAATACTCAGGAGAGAGTGACCTTCGCTCTCTCCTGTGATTGGCCGGTCTCTCTAGCGAGCGTGATGTTGAGGGCTGCGAGTGAGTGCCAGCAGGTGGAGCACAAGTCCTGATATCACCCCCCTCCAAAGGCCGCCGACCAGACGCAGAGGGGGTTTCAGGGTGCCCCTTGAGAAGGCCGAAGATGGCCCCTGGGTCTGGGAGCAGGCAGACGAGGATGAGTGCGATGGAAATCTGCGACCATGGCGGGGTCCAGGATATCCGACACGGGTACCCAGCATTGCTCCTCCAGTCCATATCCCTCCCAGTCCACTAAATATTGCAATCGGCCTCCCCTGCACCGCAAGTTCAGGAGTACTCGCACTGGGTAGAGAGGCTGCTCCCCATCCATCTGGAGGTCCTCGGAGTGGACTTCACTTATGTCCTCCCCTAGCGGGCCTTGGACTATGGGCTTTAGGAGAGAGACATGGAAAGAGTTAGCAAGGCGGATGCATCTGGGTAACTTTTTCTAAAATACTGAAAGGGCCTATATATTTAGTTGTGAGCTTGTTATGTCCCTTCAAGTCCCTGGTGGAGAGCCACACTTGATCACCAGGTTGAAGGGCCGGTGCCTCCCTTCTGTGACGGTCAGTGTAGGCTTTGTTGGTTCTCAGTACTTTCTTGATTTGCTGGTGGGCCTGCTCCCAGACCTGCTCACTCCAGCACATCCAGTCATCCACTGAGGGCACTTCTGTCATGGCTGCTGTCCATGGCGCTAGCAGCTGTTGGAATCCGAGCACACACTGGAAGGGGGTGAGACCAGTAGCAGATGATACTAAGGAATTTTGGGCGATTTCGGCCCAGGTCAGGTATCGGGACCAGTCGGACAGATTGTTGTGACAGTAGAGTCTTAGGAATTTGGCTAGTTCTTGATTGGCCCTCTCACACTGACCATTGGTTTGGGGATGATAGCCGGATGTTAAGCTAATTGAAACTCCAAGGTGTTCGAAAAAGGCTGACCATACATGCGACGTAAACTGAGGGCCGCGATCAGAGAGAATGTTTTTGGGGATGCCATAATACCTGAAGACATATTGGAAGAGGGCCTTGGCAGTCTGGAAAGCTGTTGGGATGATCCTGAACGAGATAAAGCAAAGGGCTCTAGAAAACCGGTCTATGACCGTGAGGATGACATATTCCTCAGATGGAGGAAGGTCGGTGACAAAGTCAATAGCTAGGTGGGACCAGGGTCGTTCAGGCATGGGGAGGGGTATGAGCTTGCCGGCAGGCAGAGTCTTGGGAGTTTTGCATTGAGTGCAGATGGGGCACGAGGAGACATATTTATGTATGTCTTTTGTCATGGTTTCCCACCAATATCTAACTGCTATGATCTGGTGAGTCCTGCGCTCCCCAGGATGACCTGCTGCTAGTGATGTATGGCTCCAGGTGAGTATTCTGGGGCGAAAGGCGGTTGGGACATACAGTTTATCTGGGGGGCACTGTTTAGGTACTGTTATGTTTTGAAGAGCTGCCTGTATTTGTTGGTCTATGTCCCAGCGAACTGCGGACACGAAAACTTGAGAGGGTAAAACAGTTTCCGGGTTTTTGGGGACCTCACTGTCTTCCGAATACAAAGGTGAAAGGGCATCTGCTCTCCCGTTTTGGTTCCCTGACCTATAGGAGACTACAAAATTAAAATGAGAGAAGAATAACGACCAGCGCGCTTGGCGTGGGTTGAGTCTTTAGGTGCTTTTGAGGTATTCTAAGTTTTTGTGGTCAGTATAGACCATAACTACAAACCTGGCTCCCTCCAACCAATGTCTCCACTCCTCGAAGGCTAATTTAATGGCCAGTAACTCTTGGTCACCGATTGTGTAATTGCGCTCTGCGGGTGTGAGTTTGTGTGAGTAAAAGGCGACCGGATGAAAACAAGTGGGGTTACCGGTATACTGGGTAAGAACAGCGCCCACACCCACCTGGGAAGCTTTGACCTCGACAAAGAATGCCTTGTCGGGGTCTGGCTGCTGGAAGAGTGGTGCTGAAAGGAAAGCACCTCTCAGCACGTCGAATGCACGCTGAGCATCAGGGTTCTAGAACAGCGCTTTAGGAGAGCCTTTCAAAAGGGTGGTGAGGGGGGCGGCTATGGTACTGTAGTTAGCTATGAAGCGGCGGTAAAAATTACAGAAACCGAGTAATTTTTGCAGCTCTTTAATTTTGGAAGGGCGAGCCCAATTCTCAATGACATGGACATTTTTGCGGTCTACTGCTATGCCATCAGCACTGATAATGTAGCCTAGCTAAGCTATCTAGGGCTTGTGGAACTCACACTTCTCTGCTTTGATGTAAAGATGGTTCTCACGGAGGTGTTGGAGTACTGTACGCACATGGTGGACATGGGAGGCATAGTTCTTTGAAAAATGGAGCAGGTCGTCCATGTACGCCAGAACCCAATGACCCAGCATGTCTTTCAGGATGTCATTGATGAACGACTGGAAGACTGAGGGGCTTATACTAAGGCTGAAAGGCATAACTAAGTATTTATAGTGCCCTTAGTGGTGATAAATGCAGTCTTCCATTCGTCACCTTCACGAATCCTAATGAGATTGTACGCGCTCCGGAGGTCAAGCTTAGTGAATATTGAGACACCACGGAGCGCTTCTAAGGTGGAGGGCACTAGGGGGAGTGGGTTGGTGTACTTCTTACTGATAGCATTGATACCTCGGTAGTCTATACAGGGTTGGAGGCCCCCCATCTTTTTTCTTGATGAAAAAGAACCCGGAGGAGGCAGGAGAGGTGGAGGGTTGGATGATGCCCTGTTCCAGGGCTTGTAATATATTGATTCATGGCTTGGTCCTCCTCTACTGTTAAGGGATAGGCCTTGGCTCTGGGGAGGGTACAAGGTTCTAAGAGCTCGTTGGCACAGTCTGGGTCGGTGTGGAGGTAAGGAGGCCTTGGGAGGTTTTATTAAAACATCTAAAAAGTCCCTGTATTCCGGGGGAATGTCAATGTCTGAGTCAATGAGGGGGCTCTCCACGGAGGTGGAGTAGAGTTGGGCCTGATGAGTGGTGAGACAAGGATCATGGCAAAATGGGGACCATGACAGAATTGTCCGTTCCCTCCATGAAATGACTGGATTATGGGCTTCGAGCCAGGGTAGGCCTAAGATAAGGGAAAAAGAGGTGGCATCGAGGACTAGAAAAGTTATGAGTTCTGAGTGACAATGAGAGGTGAGGAGTCTAAGGGGAATAGTCTGGGCGACCACCTGTCCTGAGCCCAAGAGGCCACCATCCAGAGCAGTTAATTTCAAAGGTTGAGGCAGGGGTGTTGTGGTGATGCCGTGTTTATGGATGACGTCACTGCTGAATGAAATTCCCCTTGGCTCCAGAGTCGACTAGTGCTGAAAGAGAGAGAGCTCCATCAGGGCAGTGCAGATGAACATGGATAGTGAAGGACTAGTGAAGGAGAAAACACTCATGGTGGGGAGACTCACCGTGTTGGCACATGGGTTAGACTCCATGTGCTTTCCAGGGGAACCAGTGGGTGTGTTTGGTGGGGCTCTAACCGGGCGATGAGGACAGAGCTGGACGAGATGTCCCGGCTGTCCACAGTACATACAAAGACCCCGCTGGCGGCGTCTCAGTTTCTCCTTCGATGAGAGGCAGGAGAAATCACATTGCATGGGTTCGGGCCTGTCCTGTGGAGCAGAAGGAGAGGGGGCTTTGAGTTGAATACGAGGTCTGGCTCTGTGCTCCTGAAGGAGGTGATCAATGCGGATACTGATGTTGACAAGCTGATCTAATGACAATGCATCATCCCTGCAAGCGAGTTCCGAACAGACTTCCTCATTTAATCCAAGCCTGAACATAACTATAAGGGCCGTTTCATTCCAGCCGCTCGAGGCTGCTATGGTACGGAACTCTATAGCATAGTCTGTGACAGAGCGCTTTCCCTGCCGGAGATTGGTGAGCTGTTCTCCGCAACTCTGGTCCTGGGCCGGATGATCAAAAAGCGCTCTAAACTCAGCGACAACAAAGTCTGCGTATGAGAGGCTGGAAACCCATGGCCACATGGCGGTGGCCCAGTGAAGGGCCTTCCCAGTGAGCCTGGACACAAGAAAGGCTATTTTGTGATGGTTGATGGAAAAGTCAGACTGCGTTTGACAGTGAGAAGGTGAAGCTTTAATAGACAGCAAGATCCTCCAAGAGAACACACGAGTCACAAACGAGGAGAGCAGCAGAGATAAGCCACTAACTAAAACAGACAGGTAGACTCAAAGAGGCACACACGACATGGGACTAAGACAAAGGTCAGATAGACTAAAGCAACACAAAGTACAAGGTTCTATGGTTCTTAGAAAAGCTAAGGCACGGCTCAGCAAGTCACTTTGCTTAAACAGCTTGTGGCGTTACTTCACCCAGAGTGAGGAGTGAGCAGCTCTTAAGTAGCTTCCTGGAGATTGGCATCAGGTGTGTTTAATATTCAGGAGAGTGACCTTCGCTCTCTTCTGTGATTGGCCAGTCTCTCTCGGGAGCGTGGTGTTGAGGGATGCGTGTGAGTGCCGGCAGGTGGAGCACGATTCCTGACAATAACCATCCTCTGCAAGACATAATTTTTCAGTTCTACCTTCTATATGTAATGTTAAAAAGATTAATTGTGCCTCTCAATGTGTTTATTTTTATTTTCTCTTATGAAACTATGCAGCAACTACAAAACATTATTTAAAGCATGATGATAACCATTTATTGGATTGAATACTAATTCTGTTTATAAACCTCAATATTCAATGTTACATGTCTTTTTTAAAAGCAATTCATACTACTCATCTACTTCTTGCATTCACAATGGCTTGTACATGGCTGAACTAAAACATAGTATTTTTCATCTAAAAGCTTCTGATACATACAAAGCACTTAGATCTCTGACATGAATAATAACATTAACTAGAAAAGAGCATTTCCTGAAGGAAACACAAGATATTGTGCAGCCAATATGGCTTCCACCAATCACTATGGTAACCCAGGTGGTTACTAAGGTCTTGCTAAGGGTTTGATAAGGTGTTACTACAGTACTGTGTTGGTTGCTATGGTGTTGTAAGTGGTTGCTAAGGTTTTGCTAGGTGGTTGCTAAGTGGTTGCTAAGGTATTGCTATGTTGTTATTATGGTATCTATGGTGGTTGCTATAATGTTGCTAAGTATTTGCTAAGGTGTTGCTATGGTATCTGTGGTGATTGCTATTGTGTCTGTGGGTGGTTGCTAAGGTGATGCTAGGTGTTGCTATGGTATCTTTGGTGGTTGCTGTGGTGTTGCTAGGTGGTTGCCATTGTATCGTTTTGGTGGTTGCCATGTGGTTAGTAAGGTGTTGCTAGGTGGTTGCTAGGTGTTGCTATGGTATCTGTGGTGGTTGCTATGGTATTGCTAAATGGTTACTAAGGTGTTGCTAGGTGGTTCGTATAGTATACTTGATTATTGCTAATTGGTTGATAAGGTGTTGCTATGGTTGGTAAGAGGTTGCTATGATCCGTGATGGATGCTATGGTGTTGCTATGTTACCCATAGTGGTTGCTAGGTGTTTGCTAAGGTGTTGCTAGGTGGTTGCTATGTGTTGCTATGGTATCTGTGGTAGTTAAAGAGGGATGCCAGTGTCTCAGGGAGCTCCCATGCCTGTTTATGTTCAGTTTACCCTCTCTCTCTCTCTTAGGTAGGCTGTTCTAGATAGTTCTGCCAGAGTCATTAGCCACACTCTGTCTCATAAGTCTCATAATCCTTGTACTCTATAAACCCAAACAAAACTAATTCTGTCTTTGTCTTTTTCAAAGTGAGTGATTGTCCACTAGTCACGCCCCAACACTAATGGAAGATTGAATACTATCTCTGCATGATGCCACCTTAGACCAGCTTCCCACCAACAACCAACTACTGTGACCTGCTCCAGATGCCCTACACTACTGACCACATTCAAGTTTATATGGACTTTACTGACTGCTACCTTTATCATCATTCCTGTTTCATTTCTGTCACCATATCAGTACACCTGAACACTACAACAGCATCATAGGATTATGTGATTTATGAAAAGCTTATAATTAGTTGAGCACAGAAGGAAGGGTCCCCCATGTGAGTCAGGTTCCTCCCAAGGTTTCTTTCTCCAGCACTGAGCGAGTTTTTCATTGCCAGTGTCGCCGTTGGCTTGCTCACTGGGGATTTGGTGTTTTGTTATTACTAACCCTGTAAAGCTACTTTGTGACATCAGTTGTAAAAAGCAATTTATAAATAAATTTGACTTGACTTGACTTGAGGTTGACATGGTATCCCTGGTGGTTGCTATGGTGTTACTAAGGGGTTGCATTGTTATCCATGGTGGTTGCTAGGTGGTTGCTAAGGTGTTTGAATGTGGTTGCTGAGTGGTTGCTAAGGTGTTGCTAGGTGGTTACTATGATAACCATGGTAGTTGCTATGGTGTTGCTAAGTGGTTGCTAAGGTGTTGCTAGGTAGTTGCTAAGTAGTTGCTATAATATTCATGGTGGTTGCTATGGTGTTGCTAAGTGGTTGCTAAGGTATTGCTGTGGTATCTGTGGTGGTTGCTAACGTGTTGCTATGGTATCCATTGTGATGGCTATAGTGCTAAGTGGTTACTAGGTGGTTGCTAAGGTGTTGCTATGATATTCCTGGTGGTTGCTAAGGTGTTGCTATGATATACCTGGTGGTTGTTATGGTGTTGCTAAGTGGTTGCTATGGTGTTGCCATGGTCTATCAAGTGTTTCCTGAGTGGTTCCCCACATGTTCCAAAAGGATACTAGGTGTAGTTGAAAATGAATGGGAGTAAATGGGAGAAGCAAGAGATGAATAAACAACAAAAAGAGTAGTGCGGGTCAGTATGACTCTGGACTAGAGCTCCATTACCTGCCCTGCTAAAGTACATTAATTTTGTTGGCTGTCTAGACATAGAAACTCTCTGGCTTAAGTGTATGTGAAAATGAATGGGAATAAATGGGAGGAACAAGGGATGAAAAGATGACAAAAAGAGGAGTGTGGGTCAACATGGAAGTAGATGACAGCTTGGGGACCTGTTCTGAAGGAGTACACACAGTTTTGTGGCTGTCAGGCAAATGAAAGCCTGGGATTTGGTATAGGTAAAAATGAATGGAAGTCAAGGGGACAAATGAAAATAAAATGACAAATAAACAATTGTGGGACAAAACAACAGTAAATTTGTGCTTGGTGGCCTGCCTTGATATAATGTATCCAAAACAGTGTGAATTGGTCAAGCAGAAATACAATAGATGAGCATGCACTTTTGCTCCCCATTCATTCTTAATGGGAAAAAATCCCAGACTAAGAAAGTTTGTAAGAAAACCGTGAGTCTGATCAAAATTCTGTATACAAGCCCAGATCACGCAATCAGACCAAAACATCTGGAGTTAGAACAGTGTTGATATCTCAAAAACTATAAATTATGGTGGAAAATAAGTATTTGGTCAATAACAAAAGTTCAACTCAGTACTTTGTAACATGGCAATGACAGAGGTTAAACATTTCCTGTAAGTCTTCACCAGGTTTGCACACAGTGTAGCTGGTATTTTGGCTCATTCCTCCATGCAAATCTCCTCTACAGCAGTGATGTTTTGGGGCTGTTGCTGGGCAACACAAACTTTCAGCTCCCTCCACAAATTGTCTAGGCCACTCCAGGACCTTTCCGGAGCCACTCCTTCACTGCCCAAGCAGTGTATTTGGGATAATTTTCATGCTGGAAGGCCCAGCCACGTTTCATGTTCAATGCTCTTACAGATTAAAGGAGGTTTTTGCTTACAATCTCACGATACATGGCCCCGTTCATTCTTCCCTTAACACGGATCAGTCGTGTTGTCCTCTTTGCAGAAAAACAGCCCCAAAACATGATGTTTCCACCCCCATGCTTAACAGTAGGTATGGTGTTCTTGGGATGCAACTCAACATTCTTTTTCCTCCAAACATGGTGAGTGGACTTGAGTACCAAAAAGCTGTATTTTGGTCTCATCTGACCACATGACCTTCTCCCATGCCTCCTCTGGTCATTGGCGAACTTGAAATGGGCCTGGACATGAGCAGGGGGACCTTGAACGCCCTGCATAATTTTGAACCATGATGGCATAGTGTGTTACTAATGGTTCTCTTTGACACTGTGGTCCCAGCTCTCTTCAGGTCATTGATCAAGTCCTCCTGTATAGTTCAGGGCTGACTCCTGACCTTTCTCAGAATCATCCTTACCCCATGAAGTGAGATCTTGTATGGAGCCCCAGACAGTCATCTTGTGTTTCTTCCAGTTTCTAATAATTGTCAACAGTTGTTGCCTTCTCACCAAGCTGCTTGCCTATTGTCCTGTAGTCCATCCCAGCCTTGTGCAGGTCTAAAATTTTGTCCCTGTTGTCCTTAGAAAGCTCTTTAGAGGGTGATTGATTCAGATTGTGGACAGTTGGCTTTTATAGACATAACAAGTTCAAACAGGTGCAATTGAATACAAGTAATTAGTGCAGAAGAGGAGAGCTTCTTAAAGAAGTCTGTAAAAGCCAGAATTCTCGCTGGTTGCTTATTGACCAAATACTTATTTTCCACCATAATTTACAAATAAATTCTTTAAAAATCCTACAATGTGATTTCCTGGACTTTTTTCTCATTTGTCTCTCATAGTTGAATTGTACCTATGATGAAAATTACAGACCTCTCTCGTCTTTCTAAGTAGTTGAACTTGCACAATCAGTGGCTAACCATATACTTTTTCTCCCCAGTGTAAATATTTAAATGTCTTTGTTGCTCTTAGGTATCATTGCTTTGTTGCAATACTCAATACTATATCACAATAAATACAATAAATATTATAACCCAACTATATATATTATAACCCAACTAAAATACAATAAATAATATAACCCAATTCCAAAAAGTTGAAAATAGAATAGAATGCAGTGATTTGGAAATCTCATAGACCCACATTTTATTTGTAACAGGTGTAGAACACACATCAGATGTTAAAAATGAGGCATTTTACCATTTCAAAAAAAGTTAACTCATTTAGTAATTCATGGCAGCAACACATCTAAAAAAGAAGTTGGGACAGGGCAATTTCTACCATTGTGTAGTATCTTTTAACAACAATCTGTAAATTTCTGGGAAGTGAGGAAAGAAAATACTGGAGTTTTGGTAGAGGAATGTTTGATGTAGCATTCTAGCTGCTCAACAGTCTTGATTTTTTTTTCTTTGCTGGATTTTTCATTTCATGATGCACCAAATGTCTGGACAGAAGGCAGGTCCCTTCAGCACCTGGATTCTTCTTCTGTGAAGCCATTATATAGTGATGGATGCAATATGTGGTTTAGCATTGTGTTTCAAAGCCTTGCTATGGATGGGAGTACATATTGTTTTAAAACTTATTTATTGATCACTTTTGACAGTGCATTGTCATATAGGCACTAATGCAACCCCAAACCATCAGAGATGCATGTGTTTGAATTGTGCACTGGCATCCATAGGACACAGCATCTGTGTTTTCTATAATGTATTTTTGCAGCCATTTTTTGCCCCTGTTCCCAACTTTTTGTATTGCTGTCATCAATTGATGAATATTTTTTAACAAAATAGTAAAATGTCTCAATTTCAATATCAGATAACTATGATGTTGATGTTTATGTCTATGAGATTTGAAAGTCATTGCATTCTGTTTTTATTTACATTTATCTTCATTTTACACAGCTTCACAAATATTTTGGAATTGGGGTTATACATTTTATAATAGAAATTGCTATTACCTAAATTACTAGAGAACTAAATGTCACTCTGGCCAGGTTTCTAATAGTATTAGTACTTGTTAATAGTCAAGAGAGAATTTTGGGTCCAGTTCTTGTCCCCATTTAACTTTACCTCAGATTTTCAAACTTAGGCCCCAGAAAGAGTTCTATCCCAAGTCCCTGTGGCTGTCATTGCTCCTCAAGGGAGCTTCTTGTCAGGACTCCCCAGTCTTTGTTCTATGTTTTTTTTTGTCTCCATCTGGTGGCCATGTTGTGTTCTGCACCTTTTATTTTCCTGTCACTTCCTATGCCCATATTTGGTCTTCCTGTCATGTCATCAGTCTGTGTCAGTTATCAGTCTCAGGTGTGTCTTGTTTAGTTCATTAGTTCCTGTCTTTATAAGCTCTGTGTTTGTGTCACTACCTCACGGTTCATTGTAAGTTTGTAAAGTTTGTAAGTACCCTGTCTTTATGTCACGTTGTTCTCCCTGGATTTTGTCTTTGTTTTGTTTTGTTTATAGTCTTAGTCGCAGTCTTGGTTTATGTTATTTCTCTTTTTTAATAAATATCTACTTCACTTTTATCTGCACGTGCATCTGCCTCCTCACTTAACTTTAGATTAATTTATTTCACCATTGGCTACACAAAACCTGACACTTCTACTCCTGTTGCACCCCCAAAAGTGCCCTAAGTCCTGTTGAAGCTCCACTGATGAGTTGCCTGCAACTCTGGTTTGTGCTTCATTGTTGTATCAAATGATGATATATTCTCTGCAGGCATCATAGCATTTAATGCCCACAGCCATTGCCAAGAACACAGGACCATCCATCCCTGCTGCTTCACCCACAGTCTTGGCCTTTGACGCCATTTCAATAGCTGAATCAGCACTTCTGGCTTCTGCCACAGATTCCTTAGTCCCAGTCTCTGTCTCTATCTTAGTTACTGTCTCTAATGCCTGCTGCTGGTCCAGTGTCCTCAACATCTGCTGCTCTTTTGCAGAGGTCCTAGAAATCTCTGCATAAATGTATATAAACTGTACATGAATAATCTGTATTTGTAAAGATGTATTATTTACACTTTTACTGATTGTAGTCCATGGGTTGCTGAACAACCTGTCAGCCATGGTGTATCTTGTCCATCCATCAGTGGAAAAGGATAGAAAGAGGATCACTACTGGCCATGGTCAATAGAATGGGAACACACAAACATTACATCGTGCTTGTTGAAGATTTCATTCAGTTGCCACAGGGTAAAATGTTTTTGGGACAGCAGGCTCTGCACATTCGCTTGTGTGACACTGCAGATGAACAGGTTAGAGTCCAAACTACTCTTCAGTTCAGACACTGTTAGAACTAAACCATCACTAATACACAACTATACACAATATAAGAGCTTTACAATGCACAACAATAAGTGTTTTAAACTAGTGCTGCTTAAGTGGTCCACAAAGAGATACTCTTCAGTCTGTGTGTGAAGACTGTGAGGGACTCTGCTGTTAGAACAGTCAGTGGGAGTTTGTTCCACTACCTGATTGCCAGGGCAGAGAAGAGTCCTGAAGGATGGGGTAACACTTTATAATAACTTTCATTAATAAGCCATTAACTAATGATTAATAACTGTGCACAAATCGTTAGTTCATGAGAATTTGAACATGAACAAATGTTTATAAATGACAGTTCATGTAGTTACTAATGATTGCATTCATTTTTGCAAATGTTAACATATAACTAAATCATTAGTAAATCCTTTGTTTCAGTTCTCGTGAACTAATGTTTTGTTCACAGTTATTAATCATTAGTTAATAAGCTATTAATGAAAGTTATTATAAAGTGTTACCAAGGATGGTGTGTCAAGCTGATACATTAGGAGCTCAAAGGGTTTGAGGTGCAACTTGAGATTTGACCATTGCCATTAAGTAGGGAGGGGCTGGTCCATTTCTTGCTTTGTAGGTGAGCATCAGGCTTATGAATCTGATATGAGCAGTTACAGGAAGCCAGTGAAGTGAACACATCAGTGGTGTGATGTGAGAGAACTTGGGCTGATTGAAGACCAACCGAGCAGCTGCATTCTGGATCAGCTGCAGGGGTCTTCTGATGGCTTGCATAGGAAGCCCAGCCAGGAGCAAGTTTCAGTAGTCCAGTCTTCAGATGACAAGAGACTGGACAAGCACCTAGGCGGCATCCTGGGCTTGAAAGGGACGGATCCCTCGAAAATTGAGGAGGAGCAACCTGCACAACCAAGTCAAGTTTCCGATGTAAGTAGAAAACAATAACTGGTCATCTATGATCACACCAAAGCTCAGTCTTGCTAGGGTTGAGCTTCAGGTGGTGTGCTGTCATCCATGTAGATATGTCCGTCAAACATGTTGAGATGTGGCTGGATACCTGAGTGTCAGAAGGAGGGAAGGAAAGCATCAGTTGAGTGTCATCAGCATAACAGTGGAATGAAAATCCATGAGACCTTCCCACTCTGTGGTGGTTTGCATCCTTCTGTTTTCTCCTGCTGACACTACATGGACTCATTTAAGATCCACTGGTTCACTGCAGCTGCATTTCCACCTTGACTTTCAACTGTTGAAAGTGAGTACTTGAATGCTCTCACAATCTATATGTTCATTTAACTTCTGCCCTGCCTTGAGTTCAACTTCTAGAGAGTGTTGTCCATTGACTTATGAGGTTGCAGCTTTATTCTTGATCTGCCCACTCATGATTATATTCATCTAGCTCATCAAAGACTCATTACACTTTCCATGAAGTGTGACGCTTCCCATGCTTCTAGCTCCGTCTGTTATGCTCCTCACTACCCATGTCCTTATTTGATCATGTCTTCCTGTCTGAGACTGTGTGTTTGGTTTGTTAGATTTGTCAGTGTCCACAGCTGTTTTCCGCCTTGTGTCTCATTATTTGTTATGATGAACTCCCCTTTATATATCCCAGTGTGCTTCAGTCCTGTGCAATTCATTTTGATTTGTACTTTGTCTAATCTCTCTCGTAGCTTGTTGTTCCATTCAGTTAAATCATTTTTTAATCCATCTCTGTGTGTGTCCGCTCTTCCTCGCCCCAGCCTCACATTAAGACTTGTTTCTTTGGACTGTTTAGCAACAGTTCCATGTGCTGACTGAGCATTATTTATGTTCCTTTCATGTGCAAACTTGCAGCTGTATTTTTGCATTTCCTTGTTTGATTTTGGTTGCCTAATCTTGTTTTGATTTAGATTATGATCTGTGCTTTTGACTTTCTGAAACTATTCAGATACTGTTTTTGAATTGCCCTTCTATTAATAATTATTTTTAGTTTTCAAATTTGTGCACTTCTGACCACTATCATGTCCACAACTATTACAGCAATATTAAAAGTAATTTATTAAAAACACAGCAGTGAAAGAACATAATTTTTTTGGGGTGGGAGTCCATCAAACGTCAAACCTTTTTGGGTGGGAGTCTATCAGCATGGCACATCTTGACTTGGCAATCTGTGCCCACTCTTTCTTGCAAAAGTGCTTCAAATCTTTCTATGTAACCCCCCTGCCACCTACCCCATCCCAGCCATGCCTCATTCTAGTCATGTGGTCATTTGTTTATGTCTTTCCATGTGCTTTTTGTTTACATTTTCCACATGTCTTGTCCACATCATATTTCCACCCCCTAGCTATGTCATGTCTTTTTACATGCACAGCCCTGCTGTTTAACTATATGTATGATTTACTTTGCTATAAAGCTGTCCCAGTGTCTCTTAGTCTTTGTTTGTCATTGTAATGTCAACCAATTTGCTATATTTCACGTCATGTTTGAGTCACAATACCACACCACAGTTTTCTGTCTTTGGAATAAACTCTTGTTTTCTGGAATCACATGGCATCCTATCCTCCTGCTTCAGCCAAGCTATGTGACAATGAAGTCCTCTTCAAGTCAACCCACAGATTTCCAGTTAGATTCAGGTCTTGGCTGTAGCTAGGAAATTCCAAAACCTTTTTCTTTGTTCTTTTGTCAATGTGGAGGTATGTTTTGGGTCTCCAGAAGTACTTCATTTTTAGTTTTTAGCAGAAAACTGAAGGTTTTGTGCAACAATTGAGTGACATTTGGAACTGTTCATAATTCTCTCCAACTTGACTAAAGCAGAAAACAGCCCCATGGCATAATGCTGTTGGGTAAGCTGTTCTTTTGGTGATGTGCAGTGTTTGTTTTGCACCAAACATAACTTTTTGGAACTATGGCTAAAATGTTCAACCTTGGTCTCATCTGTCCATAGCATGTTTTCCCAAATTATTTTGGCAAAACATAGCCAAGCTTGGATGCTTCAGACAAGAAAATGCCTCAGACTTGTACCACCACAGCTCAGACATATGAAGAATATATGAGGAATTTGTCACATGTGCTACACAACCAGTACTTGACAGAAGTTCCTGCAGCTCCTTTACTGTTACTGAAGGTCTTTTGGCAGTTTTTTGTCTTTTCATGAGTTTTATAAGAAAGTCCAGTTTTTGGTAATGCCACTGTTGTGCCAAATTTCATCCACTTCTTGTTGACTGTCTTCACTGTATTCTGTGGTATATCTAATGTTTTGTCCCCTTCTCCTGACAGAGGTCTTTCAACACTGAGAT
This sequence comes from Crenuchus spilurus, assembly GCA_036984385.1. Lineage (NCBI taxonomy): Eukaryota > Metazoa > Chordata > Actinopteri > Characiformes > Crenuchidae > Crenuchus > Crenuchus spilurus. The sequence continues at coordinate 31,291 of BRDA01065567.1, forward strand.
CATTTGATGCTTTATAAGCTCTTTGTGGCTTTTGCTGTAAGTGTAACTTAGTGGGCTAATCAGAATGACTTTAAATGATATCAGGTGTGTATGAACTAATGTGATTCATTTTGGTCTCATTTTTTAAAATCAGAAAAACCTAGCATTTAAACAGGGTTCCCAGGCTTTTGCATTTTCTCTTAAAATAGCTAAGTTATGGATAATGTCTGGAGGACCTGGCTGGAAGATTATAAAAATAAATGACATTTACTTAAAACATCAAGAAGCTGTAGCCATGGTCTATGGCTGTGCTGCAGATAGTCACCATCACTTTCAGATCACTTTCTTTCAGTCAGTTAGCAAAGCAGAAAAAAATACTGTTTCAGGTACTGGAGAAAACATCCTTGACCAGTGGAGTAAATCTGTTAAGAAGAATTAATATACTGCTTTAAAATGACATTTTCTCCTACCCAATGCTTTTAACTGGCATCGCCACTCCCCCTCCCCACCCAGAAATCCAGTCCCCAATGTCTTTACATTCTACCAGCTTAGTTTACAGTATTTGTGTTCTCTGTAGTAAATTGGTTCACTATAATGGAGAAATCACAAATACCAGATGAAAAATCACTGCAAAACAAAACTACTCAAACCTCGGCATCAGGTTTATGAGTTACTACTGTTAGCATATACATTGTAAATAAAATGTGCAAATAAACTTTGCATTCTGTAAATTCAGTAAACAATTTACTGGTAAAAATAATTTGACACAGTAAACAATAATGTGTGTTTTGTTAATATTTACATTGAATAATGAAAGATACAATCAAGTTGTATAGTGATTAGTTTACAGAAAAGGCCATAATCCTTAAAATAATGTCTCTAACAGTGGCCCTACAAATGACTTTATGCTGACAACAGACAGCAAATGATCACAAAATGCTGATAAAATACATTTCACAGAAATATTTACATAACTCTCTACTAATGAAAGCAGTTCCCCAGTGTAGCACATGCACTGGGCAAGAGTCATGTACAGTATTTTTTTGTAATTTTTTTAATAGCTGAATTATCTGAATAAGTGAGTAATTGAATTAGTATAACATTCTGGTTTTATCTAGTTATCTATTATATTCATTCATAAGGCACATATTTGTTTCCTAATATTTACCATGTTTGTTAATGATTTATTACATAAACATTTAATATCTTCATTCATTATCTGTTCTTTGCTGCTATTATATTAGTCACTCTGTCGGTTCATTCTTAGTCTAGTATAAAATGTTTGGAGAACTTATCATTTCTATCATGCTTGGTCATTCGTAAATAAGCATAATGCATAAGATAATGAGTGTATTTTTTTCAGGGTTAGTTCTTGCATTGTAACTAGGTTATTATCCATTAACAGTGTTACCATTTATTAAACTATACACCTTATATATTTGGCTGTTTTTATTTACACAAGGATCTTCAGTAAGCTGTTGTGTCACACAATATGCAAGAAAATATCATCAAACAACAAATTACCTACAACATGGTTGCTCAGACATACAGGTACTTAAAGAAGATTAGTCTGCAAACTGTAATTTACTCTTTTATCAGAACACTTAAAGTAGTGTTGTATTTGTAAATTGCTAAACATTCCACCACTGACAAAGTAGGGAGTTTTATTGTGCAAATTAGAAGACCTCTAAGAAAGCAGGATAAACATAATGGTTCATTATGAACTAATTATAATTATGTCCAAGTAAACATTGAAGAGTGTCCTGTTTAATTTTCTTTATTTCCTTTTAAACATCAAATATTCCATCAGATATATCAAAATCAGATATTGCATACTTCTATTTTTTCTGCTAAAATGTGTGTCAAGGAGGCAAAGGATCTCTTGGGTGAAGCCAAAATGTTACTTCTCAACAAAGTAAATGGATTCTGCCAAAAAAGTCAATTAGTTATAAAAGGCCTGTGAAGCCAGTACAACAGCCCTCTTAATGTATGTGAGCTACACTCACCAGATGTCCTTTTTGTTTCAAACAGTTGCCTTGTTTTGTGTGAGATTGGATTGTTGAAGTGGTTTAAAGTATCTTTCCAACCATTAGTCATAGCTATCTCATTAAAACGAACACTTGATTGTTCACCTTTCCCCCTTCATCTAAAAACACATGAAAAACTGAGATTTAGCCATGCAGAAGCAAATCCCAGTGCTTTATAAAAAGTGTTTCACAGAGAGTTGCAGCTGAACATATTCTTGATGTTCCTGAAGTCTTTAGAATGATAAATTGATATCTTAATATATTGTCTGCAGAGGAAATTCAAATTCTCAGAATATCAGAAAAAAACTGATTTAAATACAGATTAAATACTTCACCATTTCCCTCTTCTGTGTAAAAAGACTAAATACTCCAATGTTTCACATTTTCTTTCATAATAATCACTCACAAATCCTGATTTTCAATCCATTGGCTCATGCTGACAGTTTAAATAACCACCCCAATGCCATGGGATAAGAGAAATGAAAAGAACAAGGATTAAAAGAGGTAAACCCTTTTTTCTTTCAATTTCTCTTGAATCATAACCTTTCTATGTTTGTTGCTTAAGACCAAACCATCCTCATTTGTACCATTTTTTCTTTCGTCTACAAAAACGATTTACAGAACTTGTATGACATTGATTTTAGGTATTAAGCTCTTCATTAGGATAAGCAAAAGTGCAGCTCAGAGGCCACAAAAATATAAATATGGAATGAAATGTTGCTCTTTGCGTATTAGCAACATAAAACAGTGGTGTCAGGTAAACATACATGAACATCTCCAGTGAGTCCTCACCCTTCACACACACACACACACACACACACACAGGTCCTCAGTAAACACACATTGATCCATGATTGATTAACTTGTTACAGTGGTGCCTGTCATGAGATGTGATATATTAGAAATTTAACAGTCAGTTCTTATGATGTGTTGCAACTAGAAAAAAATGGTCTAAAAATCTGACTAATTATATAAGGACCAAATTGTGATAACTTGACATCTGGTGACAAGGTCATGTTCAGTCTAGGCTCATGGTGTGTACGGAGTGGAGGTGAAACATGTCTCGTCTGATGAATCAAGTTTAGTTTAACATCATATGGATGGCTTAGTGTGTGTGCTGCACTTACCTGGTGAAGAACACAGGCTAGTAGAGGCAATGTGATGCTCTTGGCAATGAGTATGGTATGAAGGGTAATTCTGGTATTCAAGTGGATGCTACTTTGACATGTACCACCTACCTAAACGTTGTTGCAGGCAGGCTCCACCCCTGGCAGTAGCCTCTTTCAGCAGAAATGTTCAAGAATTTTTTGAGAAACACTTCAAAGTTCAAAATAGTTCAATATGTTGAACTTGTTATGTCGGCCTTCAAATTCTCCAGATCATAATTTGATACACTGGACAAACAAATCCAGTCTGAGGCAGCTCCACCTTACAATTTATAGAACTTAAAAGATGCTGCTAACATCTTGGTATCAGATGGTTTTATTGTTTTGATTGTTTGGTATATGTCAGTTTATGAGAATCAGTGACAAAATTAAAATACTCTATTTTAATGTACAATTAAATATAAGTTCCAGGGTGATATCTAATGCTACAGTATATGGGTGTATCAATTAACATAATTAAAAACGGCACACTCAATCGCCAAGCCTTATTTACATAACACACAAGTCATGTACATAACTTGTTTTGAAAAGCAACCCCTTGTCAAGATACAATTTTAAACACGCAAGTCCTTAAGACTCTGAATTTAATTGCAAGTTAATTAATCCATTGCTTATTTTAATCAACATCAGTATCCAGTAATGTAATCAGCCGCAGACTGTAGAATTTTAACTAATTAACAAACAATAAGACAGTTTGTAAGCAAACAATTAAATACATATTTTTCTGCTTGTATAGAGCTTTGTGTGTGTTAATGTTGTTTTTCACAGCACACTTGTTAGAATACAGCTAAACAGGGCAAGGGCTCCTGAGCCCAGTCCTGCCTCAAGCTAACACTAAGGAATGGATAGTTGTAGAAGGAGGATCCCAGTCTTTTCCCAGACATCTGTCACAGTGTGCAACTTGTATGCTTTTTCCCTCTGACCCACTGATTTCTTGCATGACTGCACAAAAACTGGGATGTTAAAATGGCCTACATTACACAGAGTCACTCCATATGGGGCAGATAATCTGCCCTATCCTTTACTCCCTCTGAGAATGATAACACGACTGTGTACTGAACCTCATGATGTTAGCAGATTGAGGTATTATTCAGAGATCAGCAACAAGACAGTGAAAGTGCTTCTTTTAGTGGTGCACAAGTTGGACATTCAGCACAGAAGAGCTTATACTGTTGGTATCATCTAAACGTGATATTTCCTTCTGCTCACACTTCTGTCCCTTGATTACATGCATGGAGAAATAATAAAGTGGACTGGAAAAGTTGAATACTGATTGAAAACTTCAACAAATGAGGTCCATGTGAACTCAGAATGTCAGTAAATATCAGAGGTGGGAGTATAAGTCCATCATGTGCAAGTCACAAGCAAATCTCAAGTCATCAACTTCAATTCTTGAGCAAGTCACAAGTCACTGTGGTGAGAACCAAGCAAGTTAAGTCGAGTCCCTGCTATAAGTCAAGCAAGTCACAAGTCAAGTCATACAAATATGGTCTGATCTACCCCAGTTTACACATTTAAATCAATATAGACGGTCGTATACAAATTGAGTTTTATTTCAACATAAACTAAACCTATTAAACATCTAATATACCTCAAACATACAATTACATAACTTACTTAATGGCTTACTTCCGCATCAAGAGGGTCACACAATTTCTCCATAACCTATTAACCTCGAAGGTGCTTCTTAATGAACATTTCTGAGCACAAAAAAGTATTATATCATCAACTGAATAGTAGATAAAATAAAAATATGTATATAAAAATAAATAAAAACATATTGCCTGAAATGTAAACCTTTTTTACCTATAAAAACAATGTCTGAAATGTTAATATTACAAACATTACAAAACATTACATCAAACCATGAGAACATTCACATAATGTTTTTAGTATGGCACATACTATTCATGCTATTTTGTTCAGTTCATATCCACACTAGCAAACATCTCTGCCACAACATTAAAGAAATATTTTACTTTAGCATAGCTTTCAAATTTAAGCAATCTTATCTTTACATATGCTAGATGTCAAGGTTGCTAAACAGTGTAGATATGACTCTGTTTTTTTGTTTGTTTTTTGTTTTTGTATATATTTTGTGTGTTTGTTATTTTGTATACATTTGGTCCAGTTAGGTTTGTTTTCACACTGCATTTTTGCAAGCGCACCAAGGACTTTTTTTTTACTGTCGTCATCACTTACATGGTTTGCGTCTTCCTACACTCAACACTGATTGGTTTGTAGAAGGACGTGCATCTGAAGTGTTTAAATACTTTTAGTTTAGTTTAGGTTGCTCTGTCATCCTGTTATATCCTTTCTCTCTCATTATCTCAGAAAATACACTTTTCAGTATTTTCGTGCATTTTTAAGCTGACTTTTCACATGTTCATCAAACCAAAATTATATTAAACAATTGGTCTCCTCCTCGCTCCATGTACTACAACGGCTCATTATTGCTGTTGTTTAGTGTTCTGCGTGCTGCATGCACTGTAAAATCAGTCGATCATGCTTCAAAATAAAATTTTCTAACGTAATCTAACTTTGTTTTTAAATCAAAACTATTTAAATAAAAAAAATGAAGCCTGTCATGTCCAAGTCAAATCTCAAGTCATAAAGATCAAGTCAAAGTCAAGTCTTTTACCAGCGTTAGTCAAGCAATTCTCAATTCCTCAAAATTGCGACTTGAGTCAAGTCATGAGACTTGAGTCCCCCACCTCTTGTGTATATATATATATATATATATATAATATGTATATTCAGATCATTTATATATGTATAAATGATATATATAGATATATTATCAATATATTCAGAACTCTGCTGCCAGAATCTTAGTCCAGTCTAAAAAATCTGCTCACATCACCCCTGCTCTCCATCAGCTTCACTGGCTTCCTGTCTCTGAACGCATCCAGTACAAAATCCTTATACTCACTTATAAGGCATTGTATGGTTTAGCTCCATCCTACCTTTCTGCTCTCTTGCAGCCTTATGTTCCTCCACGCTCACTTAGGTCCTCTGATTCTGCTCTTCTGTCTGTTCCAAGGTTTAGGCTGTCCATTGTGTGTGGCAGGTCCTTCAGTGTTTCTGCCCCTACCTTCTCTTTAAAACTAACCTAAAAACCTACATTTTCTCTACCACTTTTCATTCTCTTTAATTATATATAAATAAATAAATAAATAAATAAATAAATAAATACATACATATATAGGACCTGGTTTACACTTCCCACAAAGAAGCATACAAAGCCACCCCCCTCCCCCACATCAGACTTTCTGACCATATCACTGTTATGTTAACAACAGCATACAGACAAAGTTAAAAAGCAGGTAAGAGTGTGGCCAGAGGGGGCTGTCAAGCAGCCACTCACAACAGCCACACTGACCTGGAAGAATACACAGACACCATGACCTCCTATATCACAAAGTGCATAGATGATGTGACCCACACAAAATCCATCATCACTCGGGTAAACCAAAAACCGTGGTTGACAGGTGAGGTCCACATGCTGCTGAAGGCCAGAGATGATGCCTTCAAAGCCGGGGATGAAGCTGGCTTGAGAACAGCATGAGCCAACCTGTCATGCGGCATCAGGAAAGCAAAAATGGACTACATGCACAAGATAAGCTCCCATTTCAAAGACAGCAGAGACCCACAGAGTCTATGGAGAGGCATTCAAGCCATCACAGACTACAAGCCTGCGCCCCAGAGCTGTGAGAGCGACACCACTCTGCTCAACAACCTGAACAGCTTCTTTACTCGCTTTGACACACAAAACAACTCATGCGCACAGAAGACCTCACCCCCTTCCCACAATCAGATCTTGTGCCTCTCTGCTGCCAGCATGAAGAGGACACTTGCTACCACCAACACCCACAAAGCTACAGGTCCAGACAACATCCCGGGTCATGTGCTGAAGGACTTAAGGATGTCTTCACAGACATATTTAACACTTCACTGAAGCAAGCCATTGTTCCATCCTGCTTCAAAGCCACCACCATCATACCTGTTCTGAAGAAATCTGCTCCATCCTGCTTTAATGACTACCGTCCTGTGTCACTGACACCAATTATCATGAAGTGCTTCAAACGGCTAGTCATGGCACACATCAAATCCATCCCCCCCCACTCTAGACCCCTGCCAGTTTGCATACAGAGCCAAACGGTCTACGGAAGACGCAATCTGCACTGCCCTCCACCCAGTCCTCACCCATCTGGCCAAGAAAGACTCGTATGTGAGAATGCTGTTCATCGACTTCAGTTCAGCATTTAATACCATAATACCACAACAACTCATCTGCAAACTGGACAAGCTGGGGATACCTCTGCAACTGGCTGCTGGACTTTCTCAGCCAGAGACCACAAGCAGTACATGTTGGCGACAACACATCAAGTAGCATCATTCTGAACACAGGGCCCCCCAACATGGCATGCTCAGTCCCCTGCTCTTCACCCTGCTGACACATGACTGCACAACATCCTACAGCACCAATCAAATAGTGAAGTTTGCGGATGACACAACTCTAGTGGGTCTCATCACCAAGGGAGACAATACCCACTTCAGGGAGGAGGTCAACCTTCTAACCACGTGCTGCAGAAACAACAACCTCATGTTAAATGTCAGCAAGACTAAGGAGATTGTAGTTGATTTCCGGAAAGGTCATATCCAACACCCACCACATTACCATCAATGGTGCTGTGATGGAGAGAGTGAGCAGCATCAAATTCCTGGGGGTGCACATCAGTGAGGATCTCACCTGAATCACCAATCCTGCATCACTGGTGAAGAAGGTACAGCAGCGCCTCTACTTCCTGTGCAAACTCAAGCATGTGAGTGCTCCACCACCCATCGTATACACATTCTACCGAGGCACCATTGAGAGCATTCTTTCCAGCTGCATCAGGAAGGCAATGCAGTGCATTGTGAACACAGCTGGAAAAATCATTGGTGCCCCTATACCCTCACTGAAAGACATATATAACACCCACCTCACCTGCAAAGCGATCATAATTGTGGCTGATGAAAACCACCTCTCACACAAATGGTTCAAAGTTCTTCCCTCCGGGAAGAGGTACAGAAGCCTCCATTCTCATACCACCAGACTCAAAACCACCAGGATGTGAGGATTCTAAACTCTCGCCCCTCATCTTCAACCAGACTGTCAAGAAGATAAAAAAAAAATCCTTGCACTACCATACCACTTGCACATTGTCAGAAATAACCTTCTGCTGCTAATACGAATGTCTTGCACTATTCAATTTGCTGTTATCTAGGACATTTGAGACCCATACTGTTTATATAACTTATTGTATACTTAATTGTTTTACTTAATTACACTGCACACCTTACTCATATTATTTTATCATTAGTACTATGTTGAATGTCTAATTGTGGTGCTTGTGCACTTTATTTACTTTACTGTTTACTTTAGTATTTTTTCCACTTATTTTTATTATTGTATTTAGCATTAGGGTAGTCCTGTCTTATTTGCTTATTTACTTTAGATTTAGAAATGTCTTGTCTTGTCAACATTGAGGGATAGTGAGGAAAGTAATTTTGATTCCTTTGTATGTCTGGTACATGTGAAGAAACTGACAATAAAGCTGACTTTGTCTTTGAATAGTTTAATAAGATAAAAGACTGTATTTTTACATTATATCCTGCAATACATATCAATTCAAAACAACTCAAAATAAGATATTTCTACGCACTTATTTTATGTTTACTCCAGCTATCAACATGACTGTTAACCTACAGATGACAGGAGCCAGGGTTAGCTTACTAGTTAATATGGTTAACTACCATGTACTGAGAATATTTTACAAAATGGAAAGTATAAATATACTAAATAAAAATAATAAATAGTAAATTGCAATAATAAAATAGTTAATTGCAATAATAATTCATTCACAAATAAATATTCTAATTTGAGAAACAGGAATTCTAATTTTCATGAGCTAACAGCTATGCTGATGAACATTACAACAAAAATATAAATTCCCATAAAATAGATATGAAATATATCACAGTGGAGAAATTACTATTATGCCTAGTAATAGTAATAATAACAGTAATAAAGCATAAATTATTAATAATAATGTTTTTTTAACATCATAATTTTATATATAAATAAAGTTGTGACTACCAACCACTGTCCTCTGACCTGATCAGCAGCCAATTACAACTGGACTGCAGATAAAGCATAACTTTAAAAAATGCTCTTTAGTGTCATACATGCCTTGTTTAGAGTTTCAGTTGGCATGGTGAAATCATTTGAAGAACATAAAACATTTATATTTTAAACCTGCCGGGATATTTTACATTAAAAATGTTGGCTCTGAAAAAAAAGCAAATTGGGTTCTGAAACATGTTTGTGTTCTGTTAATTATTGTTTGCCTTGAGGCAGAAGAGCTTTCCTAAAAAAAAGAGAAAGAGACCAGAAAATAGCTCTAGACTATGCAGAGGAAAGCCTTGGGAAGGCTATGGCAAACTGCCTTTGTACAAACAGCAGGAAAACCTTGCATGTCATTGGCACAACGATCTCAACAAAGACATGCGTCACTGTTATGGACAAGCTTTGAGCTCAGATGGAAAAAACACATGAAAGAAAACACTGAATCTATATTTAATTAGGAGGAACTTAATTATTATGTATGTTTTAGAGAAATAAAAAAATCCATTAGAGTCTAAAAAACAGTTTCAACTGCTTTCAAAAGTCTTATTACAAAGACACAGAAAGGGGGCACTTGTGCTTTCACTCTTAATTTGGCTAAGTCCAGTTAAGGGTTTGCTTCTTCTGCACAGTACTTTGCACTCATTGTTCAGACCTCTGTGCCTTAATGCACACATATGAATCCTGTCTGAAAACATAATTTAATTAGCATAAATGGCCTTAGATTATGAAGGTCATTTTTTCCTCATTGCAAGCACAAACATTTCATGTGTCCCTTGCAAAAAACGGTGGAAGGAATAATAGTAGAGAGAGTTTTACCAAGGTCACAGAGGACTTGCTGATAAAACATTTGTGTTTTTTCTAAAAACACACTTTCTACTTTCAGTGGGCTGGAAAAGATGTGTTTAAACACTTTTAAAATGTGTAATTGAATTTAAGAAATCATAAATAATGTCTGCCAGTTAAGACTGGGTGATGTACTGAATATTTATGATATATTAATGACTTTTGGAGATACTCCTGCCATTTCACCTTAAGTGTACATTACATTAACTATACATTAAAACCACTGATATATATATATATATATATATATATATATATATATATATATATATATATATATATATGTGTGTGTATGTATGTATAGAGAGAGAGAGAGAGAGAGATCACTTATAACATACTGCTCAAAAAATTTGATCTCAATGAATATAATATTAAAGATGAAAATCTTTATTTATTACATAGTGGAATGCGTTGAGAACAAAATAACATAAAAATGATCAATGTAAATCAAAATTATTACCCCTTGGAGGACTGGATTTGGAATCATACTCAAAATCTCATACCACCCTCATGGAGTCTGTTTCTGATAGTTTGAGCAGAAACATGGATATTAGTGGCCTGCTGGAGGTCATTTTGCAGGGCTCTGTTCCTCCTTGCATATAGGAGGACGTAGCGGTCCTGTTGCTGGGTTGTTGCCCTTCTATGGCCCCCTCCATTGTCTCCTGGTGTACTGGCCTGTCTCCTGGTATCTGCTCCATGCTCTGGACTCTGTGCTGACAGACACAACAAACCTTCTTGCCACAGCTTGCATTTATATGCCATCCTGGATGAGCTGCACTACCTGAGCAACTTCTGTGGGTTGTAGACATCGCCTCATGCTACCTCTGTGGTGAGAGAACTGACAAAATGCAAAAGTGACCAAAACATCAGCCAAAAAGGATGAGAACAGAGAAAAGGTCTGTGGTCACCACCTGCAGAACCACTCCTATATAGGGGTTGTCTTGCTAATTGCCTCTAATTTCTACCTGTTGTCTGTTCCATTTGAACAACAGCAGGTAAAAATCAAATCACATTGATTTAAGTGTGGTTGGCTTAAAGTTACATTGTGTTGTTTTAGTGTTCTCTTTATTTTTTTGAGCAGTATACAGCATTATTTATTTGAAACATGCTTCAAGTTAATCTGCGGTAGCAACAGCTGGTCTCTGGCATGTCAGCCATTATGTAACCATGTCCGAAAAGTGCTAAAGGGCCCCACTGATGGACTGCGGTCACTGAGCTGGCAGGGGCAGTGATGTAAAGTACAGAAGACAAGAAGGTTTGTTAGCTGAAAATTAAATAATAAAATAAAAACAAATAAAATAATGATAATAAATTTGAAAGGAAGGTGTAGCATGTTCCAGTCCAGGTGATTACAATGACAAAACAAAGAAGCACAAATAACAAATGAATAAATAATTTACAGTGCTCAGTTTCTCCAACTTACTTACAAGGAAAATATGCTTCACTACCAAAATTACTGTTGTTTTTATCTAAACTCAGCAAAAAATGCACAAATACTATGTTCTCTTCCTCTTTTTAATGAGGGCAAAGATAAACTAGGTGTAAACTAGGCTAAACTCCCAGCTGAGCTCATGGGTTAAATCCATTTTACTTAAGCAGATGTGTCAGACTCTTTAAACTTGAATAGCTTACAAAGCTCACACATTCAACAGACACATAACATGAAAAGATGTAACATTACAAATACACTGCTTTTCCACTCTCTTCTGACTTGGAATAGTCTCATCCCAAAGTCAAAAGAAAGACAAAGAAAAACTTTTCAGTGTTTTCTGTGACACAAAGCTGGGACATTGCATGTAAACTACTTGATCACATCATCTTTTGTTTTAATTATATATATATTTTTTAAAAAATGAGTATTTTTGCAGTGGAATTTTTAGCGATGATTGCTGTATACAAGATTTGTTCTGCTCTTCACTCTGTGGTCACTTTGTCTGATTCTTCTTTTCATGATGTGCCATATATTTTCAATAGAAGACAGATAGCAGGCAGGCCAGTCAAGCACACAAACATTATGTCTTCGAAGTCAAACTATTGTAACTCACAGAATGAGGCCTGACATTGTTCTCCTGAACTAGACATGGAGAAATATCTTTCTAAAATACAAATATAAGCCTTTGCATCTGTGGTAATGTTGCATATATGCAGATTACGCATACTGTGGGTATTGATGTCTTCACTTTGCACATACTTTTTTTTACACTTTTCGTTGGTAACACTCTGGATGGACTTTTACACATTTTTCCTAGAAAACTGAAATGTGAACTCTTCTGACCACAGAACATTTTCCACTGTCTTTTGGTCATCTTAGATGACTTCACAGAGAACCCAAAGGATCCAGAGAACTTACCAACGTGATGGTTTCCTCTTTGTATAATACAGCCTCAGCTTGACTTTCTTGATACAGTGATGGACTGTGTTAAGTAAGAATGATTTTCCAAAGTATTCCTGAGCCCATGTGATGGTCACAACAGGGGTTTCTGCTTTTTACCAAAATTTCCCTTGACTGTATGAATCTTTTCATGATATTATAAACTGTTGATAGTGGAGGACCTACTGTAAATTCTTTAAAATGTTTTGCCAAAAAAAACTGTCTTTGGACTGACTGAAGATTCTCTCATCAAGTTTGACCCAAAGTGGTGAACCATACAACCCATCTTTGCTTGCAAAGACTAAGCCTTTGGTGGACGGTCCTTTTACACTCAGTGCTGATGCTATCAGTTACACCATAACTGTGAAACCTTACTGGTATAAACATTCCAGTCTTATTTTTCCTCTGTCTGAGTCACATAATAATAATAATAATAATAATATATTTTATTTATTATGCACTTTACATTTGCAAGCAAATCTCAAAGTGCTACAGATGGTTAAAAAAAAAATATAGAACAGCATTTAGGTACAAAGGGAATAGTAATACACCACACATAAGAATAAAAACAATCAACACTAAAATAAATCAATCATTAAAACGAGAATTTGTAGCTACTTTTCATAAGCAATATGAAATAAAAACGTTTTAAGAGATGATTTAAGAGATGATTTAAAAGAGTCCACAGTCTGTGGCATCCTCAAGTGGATGGGCAGGGCATTCTAGAGGCGTGGTGCTGCTGCCTGAAAGGCTCTGTCCCCCATTGTGTGGAGCTTAGTATTGGGGACTTGGAGGAGGTAACTGTGTTTTGAGCGAAGATATCTCATAGGCTCATGGGGGGACAGTAGTTCTTTTAGATATGCTGGTGCGCTCCCGTAGATACACTGATAGGTCAGTAGACAGATCTTATATTCCACCCTGAACCTAAAAAGGAAGCCAGTGGAGTTTATTGAGGATGGGCGTAATGTGTTGGGTTTTGGGAACCCTCATCAGGATTCTGGCAGCACAATTTTGAATGGACTGAAGGCATTTTAAGTTTTTGCCAGAGATCCCGATGAGGAGTGCGTTACAATAATCTAGCCTGGATGAGACAAAGGCGTGGACCAACCTCTCAGTGTCTGGCAGCGACAAAGAGGAACAAAGTCTGGAGATATTCCTAAGATGGAAGAACGCTGTCTTACAGATATGTTGAACATGAATATCAAGTGAAAGGTTAGGGTCAAAACGGACTCC
>BRDA01065571.1:0-13410 GCA_036984385.1 Crenuchus spilurus
ATCTAATGGTCAAACCAACTTATTAAAATAGATATTCATTCCTGACTAACTGCAAGACATATAATCATGAACAGAAATAAAAAACTGTATTCAGTGTTTGGACAAATGTTTAATTTTGTTCAGTTTGATCAATTTTGACATTATTTTACAATAAATTACATTTTGCAATAAATATAATTTAGAAGTAAATGTGATTAAGAATAAATGTAAGAATTTAAAATAAATTAAAGAAATTACTGTGATCATGTAAAATAAATAATAATTAAAAATAACTTATTTAGAATAAATGTGATAATGTAATGTGAATGTGCTCAGGTGATTCTGTTAAATCAGCATGGGGCTGTACTCGGTGGCTCTGGGTTCAGTGGGTTATTGAGTCTTTGTTGTGATTTTCTTGCTAAACTGGTTTTGTTGTGTAAGGGTAATGGTGAGAAAGGCACCAGCAGGGCTGTGAGGAAGGGCAGCAGTACAGAAATACTGAATTCTCTGCTTTAAGTCACTGTTGGTGTGAATAACTGAGCTGTGTGCTTCTGTAGCTGCTGACTTATAATAGCTGTTTACTGTCTTTAACAAGTGATTACATATGAACACTCAACCCACTGCATTATTATAGGGTTCTGTACACGATCACAGGGTTCAGCTTGAGGTCATAACTGCATCAGAACCATTTTTGGTGCTATATAAGCCCATTTAATAAAACCTTTTATCTAAAACACATTATGGTCCTGTACTGTAGCAAACTACAGTAACATGCAGTAAGTCTAGTAAAATACACTAAGATACTGTAAAATTCAGTAAGTCTAGTAATATACAGTAAAAGATACTGTGAAATAGTCTAAAATTGCTGTAGTATCTTTGTATCAATGGAATTGATAATTGAACAGGTTGGGATGCTATATAAAATGTAAATAAAAACAATGTAATGCTATTTTTAAACCTCACAGATACACATTTTACTCGCATTAGACCATAGAACATTTATCAGATGTTGAAAGTGACCATTTCATAACATTTTTTACTCATTTGGAACCTGATGGTTGCAGTGCATCTCTAAAAAGTTGGTACAGATGCAACAACAGCCTGGGTGAGTTTACATTTACATTTTATACAGCGTCCCAACTTTTTAGGGACAGTCACTCCTGTAGTCATTTCAGTGCAGGAGCTTCATCACTGAGACATTACAGCCTGATTCACTAATCTAATCACTGCAGGTATGTGGTCATTTAGAGGTGAAGTTGGCATCAGGTTAACAGGCGGGTAGCTGGCAGCTTCTATTTAACCTGAAAATGAAGCAGCGTAGCTAGAAATGACTGGAGACACACAATAGAACAGAAATGT
The DNA here is from genome assembly GCA_036984385.1 of Crenuchus spilurus. Taxonomy (NCBI): domain Eukaryota; kingdom Metazoa; phylum Chordata; class Actinopteri; order Characiformes; family Crenuchidae; genus Crenuchus; species Crenuchus spilurus. The sequence goes on from BRDA01065571.1 coordinate 1,339, forward strand.
ACCACCAGGACCGACATTAATGTAAAAATCATTCAGCAGGTGTGTAAACATCTTAACGTTTCTGTTAAGGCTGTAAGCCTGACACTGTTAAGCTGACGTTTCTGCTGGACTTTACAGACTCTCATTACAGCCATAAATGCTGTGATTGTGAAGAGTTAAGTGAGTCATTCTGTACATTCAGCTGACACACATGCCTGAGGTTTTTCATCTGCTGCCTCATGTGTTTTGTAAATACTTTGTTTTGCTTTGGAAAAATCACCCAATGAGGACGTCCTGTAATGTTACACATTATAATAAGAACTAGTGCGTCTTCATAAATGATAATATACTGAAAAAGTTCATTTAATGTCTAATTGAATGTAAATGTTGTTTTAAACATTTGTTGTTTTCATGTTGATACTGTTTGAATAATAATTTATTAATAATCTGATCATTTGAGATTCTGTATTTGAGCTGTAAGCCACACTGATCAACACTAAAACAAAAAGACTTGAAATGTCTAATGAATATAAAATATGACTTTCATAAAACCTATTAATAACAACAGTAATCAGTGCAGTTAATCTGGGCTTTAAATTAGAGATGCACTGATATCAAGTCCAATATGACAAATGATCATTAACTGATAGTGACTCACACTGATTTTATGTCTTTTAATATAAATGATTAATTTAAAATTCACACTATTAGATATTACAGGTAGTTTCAGTCTCCAGCGAAGGGTGCTGTGGGGTTTACAGTTTGTACTGTACAAGCTACAAATAGGACACAAACGTATCAGCTGGAATTATCAACCATCATTTCAATATGTGGCTGATAACGATAATTTAATTTTCACATTTATATCGTATATCAGCTGCTGATGTATCGTGCATACCTTAATATCTGATTTAGAGTTACTTACATTTCATTATCAGGTTTATAATTACATAATATTAACACACATTTCTGAAGCATTTTTACTATCAAGATCGACAATAATAATTTAACTATGCACATTCAGACCAGCTGCAAGCTAATGAGAACAGGCAGGTAAATCGAGAGAATATGCAAAAGTGAGGGTGTGCCTGTTTACAAATGACGCTTCCTGGCAGAAATGTTGTTTATTTAGATGGTAATGCACTTAAATAAAAGTTAGTTAAAGTAATTAAGACTGTTATTAGCTGCATTTCTTTTTCATTTCGTGTGTTCATAATAAAGGTGTTCTGTACTCAGTCTCACGCACAACAGGCTGCATCACACACAGGTTTGTATTACTGTATTTGTTAGGACATTTCCTTATTTTCAGTAACCAAAAGCTACTCTTCCTGCTCTTGTAGTGAAAACAGGTTGTTAGTGCCAGCAGAACTTCCCCATTTTTGCTGTTTGATTCTTGTATTCCTGTCATTATGAGGATGTCGAGTCCCCACAAAGAGATAAATACAAGGCCATGCATGTACGATTGTGACCTCCTGACTCTGATGGGGATTCCCCGGCCTTTCTGTTCTCACTGAGCTTTAACCCCTCCATGACAACAAATCCTACACACGCGCATGCATACACACACACACACACACACACACACACACACAGCGCGTGACTTTTGTTTCCAGAAGGTTAAATGTCTCTTAAAGCTGTTGTCTGTTCAGAGGTCACCCTTTCATATCTCTCAGCTCTGAGAAATTATGAGCTCACAGACAGTATTATTAGGGATGTACTGATACAGCAGCAACTGATACATCGTTTGATATCAATGCAATAACTAAACTATCATCAGCCCCATGTTACAATTATGGCCGACAATAATATTTTAGTTTGTACAGTGGGGAATTTGATATTACATTATTTACAAAAAAATGTATCAGTTTAATATCAGTGTAGGCTACAATCAGCTGTTAATTATTGGTGATCATATCAAACCCTAAAATGTCATATTGGTGCATTTTTAATTAGCATTTTCTTTTATATACAGACTCTACTGTAAATGTGAAAACTGTCTGTTACAAACTTTTTGCAACAATGAATTGATATAAATAATTATTCACCATTTCATTTCCTTTTATTTTTATTTTAAGTCCAGCCCTAAAGCAGCTCAGCTCGTAGCTCTTAATACTCTGTAGCTAATGTTGGGCTTTAGATGTTTGGTTAATATGTGCATTCAAATATAAACATATTTCAGTAGAGTTTGAATAATCTTCATCTTAAAATCAAAAACAGCTGTTAGCTTCTGTTTTGTCCACTTGAAGGCAGTGTTGGCTGCATTGTGTGGCTTATTCGCTGGGCATCTCGCCTTTCCTGCCTTACTACTGTTACAGACATGTAAATATGATTTTTATATTAGATGTAAATTATATCTTTGTGTTTACTTGGTCTGTTAACATTAGACTAACACTAGTGTAGAGTTTAGAGACAGGACTTCCGGTCACAAGACCAGATCCTTACCACTAGGCCACGGCTCCCAAAGCTCAAATCATACTTAAACACAATCATATTCTAACTTGTCACAACCAAGATTCGAACCCAGTCCTTCTTTGTTTATAAACCTTCTCACACAAACCCAGCCCACTGAGCCACACAATCCTATTTGTATCATTGTTTACTGTTAATTATGGTAAGTGATATAATTATAAATCTGTTCTGTGTTTTTGCGAATTGATACAGTATCACAAAACATAATATTGTGCTACACAAGAGTATTTGTGTATTTTCTTGATTATTTTGTCCCAGAAATCTCAGGCTGCACAGCACCGAAGGGACTTTATGTGGGTCCACCAGAGGCGTGTTCAGCAGGACAGACTCTGAGAGCTCAGTTCTGTATGTAAACACTGAAGATGTGACCCATGAAGCAGAATCTTTAATCAGCAGCTCAGAATAGTCAGAAATGAACAAGTTGAGTAGAAAGAAGAGCTTCAGCTTTCACATGACTCCTCCCCTTTTGGGTGGAGCTTAGAGAAGACTGAAGCTCTGAATGTGAGGTGTCTCCAGGCTCGTATGTGCAGTATTACAGCAGCTTCAGACCCCAGACGTGTGTTAGAATTTCATTTTAAAAGATCTGTACACACTTCATCCACCCAAACCAGAAAGGAATTCCCCAAAATATTCCCCCCATCCCCCTTCCTCTCTCACCCTGCACTCTTACATAGTCACTGTACCCCCCTGACTAACGGACACACACCTTCTTTTTCACACTTTTAGCACAAGTGCTTCAGTAAATGTGGTCTGCAGCTGTTTGTTCCCCTCAGATTAACTCACAGTTTAGTACTAGTGATCATAAATCAGCTCTGTGTGTGTACGTGGCTTGTAAAGTGAAATCAAATAAATACAACAACAATAATAATAATAATAATTAGTAATAAAGTATTATTGTCTAATTATAGGTCTTATATATCCCATGTACCATATACAGTCTTGTGTAAAAGTTAGTGCACCCCTGGATAAACTCTTAAAATCCAGTCGATGACTTAATGATTGTCTTTAGAAAACTATTAAAATTCAAAATTATGCAAGATTCTGATGGTTTCCATCAAGTTTTGGGACATTTTACCATTGTAGACCATTAATGGCTTAATGCTTACCATAAAATAACCATTAGACCCCTGCTGTAAAAACATTACAAACCAAACTTCTTGTTTTGGGGAATTGGCTTAGTGGTCATGTTTACAGACTGTGTGATGGCTTAATGGTTACCATTAAATAATTACAAATGTTTGAAAAATCAGCAGACGTTAATGAGAATTTGTTTAACAGAACATCTTTAGATGACAGTGAAACAATAACGTTGTGATGAGGTTCTGTGTCGGCTGGGTTACTCATGTTTAGACACCATTAAAACCAGTATTTGATGTTTCCAATAGGGGCTGTGTTGAAGTGCACACACACTATCAGTGCAGATTTAGAGGAGTAATCAGACCCGCAGGTCAGCATTGAGAACCATGCAGTCCAGTTGTGGTTTCGGGTAAATTGACTTTTTGGAGGGGGTTGGACCGGATCGGGTTGAGTTGGGAATTTTGGAAGGAAGAATTTCTGCCACATGTCCTGCAGAAAGGAAACTGAAAGTGAGCTCTGCAGGCATCTGCAGAGACCAATAACATCTGCGGTTTCTTGATGAACACAACAGTGTGTTTCTTACACTCGCTTCTGACCCGCTTTAACCCGACAGCACCACTGCAGCCTCCAGCAACAAACACTAACAGCCTGAAAGGAAAGCTTGGCCAAATATCAAAAAGTCTATTCACCCAGTTCTCCTTTTTAACTAAACGTCCTGTAGGCTGTGTTTAGTGTCTGAACTGGACTTTTATACTGGAGCTACAAGACCAGCTTTCAAGTAGCATCACTAGTAAATGAGCTTGTTGGCACCACCGGCCTTATACCTGAAAAATGTATGTTTTTAAGTCTTCTTTAGTGGAGCTATGAGATTAGTAATAGAATCAACACAGACAGGTGGAGGTGCGTCCTAGCGGACAGACAGGTAGAGGTGTGGCCGGTCGGCTCTGTGCCAGCTGGAATTTCCCCGGAGAGGCTGCCAGGCCTGCTGATCGACTCTCTGGGCAAATTCCAGCCTCTTATTCAAACACACAAAGCAGGAAAACAGATGCAGCTCTGAGCTTGAATACGTTCTGTTGTTCAGTTCTGCGCACATCCTTGTTATCTGTGAGAACTGCGGCTGTGTCTGACCGTATCGGCCGGACTGTTCTGGAGGAGGCACAGGAGCTAAATCTAGAACACGAGGACAATGAGAGCTCATTGTTCCTCTGCACAAAAGCGGGAATGTCCCTGCAGCAGCCCTGCATACCAGCTTCTCAGAGCACAGTTATACACCCCTTTAACACAGTTATTACATCTGCACACATGCAGGATCACTTATCTCACCACACGGACCGAGCTTCAGGCCTTTCTGCACCAGGAGACCACTTGGCACGTGAAAACATCAATAAATCAAAGCCTCTTAAAGGTGTATTATGTCATGGACTGGACTGGTGAACTTTCAGTGGAGACTCTTCATGCTGATCTAAATCAGTTTAACTAGAAATTTTCTTTAAGCCTTCAAGTTCTCATTATTATAACTGCAGAACACTTAAATGTCTGTTTTTATAGAGTTTACTAAAGAATTCATAGTAGAAACTGAATAAGTCAACTAAAATATTCTCCTGTAACCTTTAATTGCTCTGATATACAGTAAGGGAAAATAAGTATTTGATACACTGCTGATTTTGCAGGTTTTCCCACCTACAAAGACTGTAGAGGTCTGTAATTATCGTAGGTACATTTCAACTGTGAGAGACAGAATCTAAAACAAAATCTATAAAATCACATTGTATGATTTTGAAATGAGTTCTGTCCCTCACAGACCTGTTAGTGTTTCTCTAAGTAGCTTCCTATTCTGCACTCATTACCTGTATTAATTGCACCTGTGGTCAAATGCTTATTTAATGCAATAATATGCAAATTAATTATTTAAAAATTATACAATGTGATTTTCTGCATTTTTGTTTAGATTCTGTCTCTCACAGTTAAACTGTACATACAGTAACAATTACAGACCTCTACAGTCTTTGTAAGCGGGAAAACTTGCAAAATCACCAGTGTATCAAATACTAATTCCCCCCCAATGTGTGTGTGTGTATAAAATATTATATATATATATATATATATATATATATATATATATATATATATATATATATATATATATATATATATATATTAATACACAAGGTCAATATCACAGACATTGTTCCTGTGTGATTTTAATTTTATGCAATAATAAACATGTCATTTAAAGGGTTTATCAGTTAGATCTTTGAAGATCTGGCACGTCTGAAGGTTGTGCTCGAATGCACACTGTACACTCTGCACGTGCTTTAATAACACTGATAATGTACTAAGAGTACATCCGAGAAGACAAACCCGTCTGGTTCCTCATGCTGTCCACACAGAGCCAGAATAACACGATTAAAACTGTCTGCTGAGCTTGAGTGAGGCTTTAAGCTGACACTGAAATGACAGTGACAGGAGGTATGTGGGAGATAACACCTGGACAGGTGGGCAGGAATGCCTGGCATTGACTTTATGTAATTTTTACAGAACCAGCTAGTTTGGTTGATACATTTTTAAAAAGTGATGATCATGTCTGATTTTTTTAACCTTTTTACAATATTTTAATTCTTTGTCAGTTTGCAATATTAAAGCCTAACTGTAGTGTTATATTTAACATCACATATGTATTTATTTACAGTATTGCTACCACATCAATGTCTGTTAAGTGAAAAGGAGTGACCTTACAAAGTGATAAAAATGAAACTAAAAGATAGAACATGAAATAATTGAGTTTTATTTGCATAATGTCCACGTTTTCTGATTTAGAGTTGTGTATGACACAATGTTTATTTTTTAAATTTTGAACAAAATGTTTTCACAGTATTAACATTTTTAATGTTTGTATATAGAAAGTAAATGAAAATAAAACGGCTTGTTTAAAATGTACAATTTTCATTATTATACGTTTTATCCAAAAATAAAATATTTACATTTTTCAGCCTATTCAGCTTGCAGCACCTCTTCATTTTAGCTGCGACTGTAGCATTAGGAGTCTTGCCCAGGGACTCTTATATAGTGTGCCTGCTCTCACTACATTCAGTCCCAGTCTGCCATGTGAATAGCATACAGCATTAGCTAAATGATGCTTAGATGCTTGTCCTTTTACACAAGTTTGTGTGTCTGTAACACCCTGGTCAGTTAGTTGTGTTATACAAGTCCAGACGTCTGTATTTTTCATGAGGACAGATCTACACACATACTGTAAAACTAAGATCTACTGTTTAACTTTGAAATCTCTGATAAAGCTGGATCTATTTATAACATAACATAAAAACAAATATCTTCAGTGGATACTACACAAAAATACAATAAAGAGTAGGGGATGGGCTTTTCTTACAGACACCTTTACCAGTAAACTGATTTTTTTTTTTTTTTTTTTTTTAGTCTGGAATCAGACGCCATCTTGAGCATTACAAGCGTTCTGGGTCATTTTAACTATCATAACTTCCCTACATTGTAACCCACAACTGATTATGTTGTGTTTTCTCTTTCCAGGAGCTGAAGAGCTTCAAGAACTTTGTGAAGAAAAGTCCTCAGTTTGACGTTATTGTTGATGGACTGAATGTGGCCAACGTTTTCCTCAATGGCTCAAAGTCTGAGACTGTAAGTACTCGACATGATAAAGGTTCTGGATAGCAGAGTCATCAGAGGCAGCTTTAGGAACCTGGGTCCATATGTATATGGCTAATAGGGCTGATCTAGGACCTGTTCCTCTCCGTTAATAAGATGAACATCTGTGAACTTTGATTACAGACAGTAGATGTTTTTCATTTCCAGAAGTTATTCAATCAAAACTTTATTTATAGAGAACTTTTCATACAAATCAAACTGAAATTCAAAGCGTTTTACAAAAGCAGATGTTATAAACCATAAGAACTGTATAAACAATCAAATATAAACAATAAAAATAATTAAAATCGATCAGTTAATAAATGTTTAAGTAATAAAAAAATGGAAATAAACAAGTAAATTATTAGTCAAATGCATAAAAGAAATTAAAAATCATAAAAACATTAGTAGTATCTTTCCAGATGCTCCTTCTAATGAGTGAATTCAGGTTTATTATGGTTGTCAATTCTGACACAGCTGTATAATCTGCATAAAAAGCACTGACCAGTAGACTGGATCTGTACATGAGCCTAAGGTCACAGATCAATGCCAGTGTCAGATGTAGGATGAGCTGGAGTGTCTACAGCTAATCATCCAACATCAGGACTTGCCCTCAGTGATGCTCTCATGACTAAATACACAAACCATGACGTGAGATTCTGTGAAACAGACCAGTTGCTTCAGTATCATGGTGCATCTCCTTACCCCTTCAATGAGTGCTGGGAAGGGCATTACACTGTTTTAGGACCAGAACATGGTGCCAGTACAGTACTGGGTACACACCCAGACATGCACGCACTCACACCAGGACAACCAATTTGACCTCCATGTTTTGGACCAACTTGTCAAGGAAAACAGACAAGACGTGGTGGGATGTTGGGTTTTGGTCTTTAAAAATGTATTGTGAACCAAAACTCTTATAGTCACACAGTAGAACAGTAGCAGTGTTGGAGATGTCTTAAGTAGACTTTCTATTATTAGAAGAGCCCAGTGGAGGATCTGAAAATATAGATTAGAGACTAAAATAAGATTTAAGAGTAATAAACAGCAATTCTGAGTTCCTCAAACATCTGTGATTAGACTCTTCAGATTTTGGGTTTTAAGTTTATGTAGAGAAGCTTTCTGTCAAACAGTCGATAGGAGAGTTTTACAGGACTTGGCAACGACTGATGTGTCATTTTTTATGATGTTGTGAGAGTGTCCACACTGAGACAGATCTGTACACATGTGATTTTAATCCACCTCCAAATGTGACTTGGATCAGATTAGCAAAAATGGGATTTGATGTTGTTTTTGAGTGTCTGGACTACCAAAAACACTCTGGATACAATCTAGATAGACCAGAAATCAGATTTGGCTGTCTGAACACAGCCTTAGATAAACACACATTTCACAGTGTAATGGGTTCTGTTGTAGAAGTTGAGTTTGACACGCTGCTCTCTATAAATGAAACTGTGAGTAAGACGTTTGCACTCTTCCTGATTAACATGTTTTATTAATGACTGTTGTGAAATAGGACTTTTCTTATATTTCCTGTGAACAAGTCATCTGGTGTAGTCTTAGTCACACCTGTTAAACCAGGATGTGTATCAGTATTGACTGACATTTATTTGAGTTTCTCAATGTGGCCTTTAAGATCATGTATAGCAGACATCTCTAGTGCAGGGCTTATATGATGTCTGTAGTAGGAGGTCAGTTTGGAGCTGCTGAATAATGACACAGGAAGCAGGACAGCATGTCCGTGAACTTGGCCGCTTTAAACTTTAGTTGTCCGCAGTGAACAAAAAAAGACATTGTTAACCGTGATTATTTATAGGGTCCATTCATTCATCGTCTTACCCTTATTCGGGTTTGGATCACAAGGCCAGCAGCCCAAGCAAAATGGACTAGAAGTGAAAGGATGACCTGGGTCTTCTACCGGAGTCTGGACATGTCATGAGGCATCCTAACCAGGTGCCCGAACCACCTCAACTGGCTCCTCTCGATATGGAGGTGCAGAGGCTCTACTCCGAGTCTTTCCCAGATGTTCTCTTCACCCGGTCTCTTTAAGGGAGAGTCCCTGTGGGGCAAACTCAGTGCTTGTATCCGCGATCTTCATTCAGTGAAAATCAAAGCTCAGGACCAGGTGAGGGTTTGATGGGTAGACCAAGAACCTTCAGCTGTGTCTTCACCAGAACAGAGACCGCATCACTGTGGATGCTGCACCAATCTACCCATCAGTCTCCCTCTCCTAACCCTCACTGAGGTACTTAAACTCCTCCACTTGAGGCAGCTTCACCTTTTCCCGGCTGAGTACCACAGTCTCAGATTTGCAGGTACTGATTCTCATCTCGGCCGCTTCACCCACGGCTGCAAACTGATCCAGTGAGAGCTGGAGATCCTGGTTTGATGAAGCCAGCAGGACCACATCATCTGTAAAAAGCAAAAGTCAAGTCCTGAGGCCACCAAACCAGACACCTTCCACCACTTGGCTACACCAAGAAATGATGTCCACTATTTATGTAATGATCAACTAAAATGTCAGGATTGTGACAGGACGTGTCATTTTAGTGCTGTGTAGTAATAAAAGTGCACACTAGGGGGTGATGGTGAGTTCAAATGATCCTGTTGTCCATTAAACTCTGAGCCGTGAACTTAAGACTTCCTAGAGCTACAAAAAGTCAGAATTAGTCATCACTGATGAAGGGGAAAGCCTGATGCCACAGCCACATTCATTAGCTGCCACCTTCTCTACTGAGTGTGAAGCTGAGCACCTCCTCCCACCAGACTTCATCTGATTTGAGTCTGATTTGGGTCCTGTTGTGAACTCCTGGCTTTAAGTGCCCTGATATTTTTAGCTGTTATTTCCCTTCTCTAATCATCAGACTCAGCACTGATACACTGCAGGTCAGACATCCACTGACCTCAACACACTTTAACTGTTTACCCACTGCACAGATTAAGCCAATGCCAGTTTATTAATGTTATTAAGATAAGATAAGCCTTTATTTTATTTATTCATTAATACTAATAATATTATCAATGTTGTTGTTCTTCTTCCTGATTTTGTTGCATATCATTGTCCTGCAGTTTTTGAAATAACAAGACCGTTCGAACTCCAGAATATTTGGTGTGATCAGGATTGGTTTGCTTGTATGCATCTTTTTTTTTTTTCTTTTTTTTTTTTATCTGACTTGCGTTTTTTTCTGAAAAACTTCCCAATACAAGTGGAACCTCAGTTTTCATCAGTAATTAGTTCTAAGTGTCTGATGACAACTGAAACAAACAATAATAAACAAACTGAAGCAATATTTCCCATAAGAAATAATGTAAATCCAATTAATCTGTTCCAGACACATTTTATATAGAATAACTATAGTTTTACATACAGAACACAATGAGAAATAAATACAAAAGACTAATGAAATGGATAAATGAACATTTAACATCACTCTTACAGGTTTATGTTCTGTTTTAGAGAGTGCTGGTGTGGTCCAGCCAGCAGCCTTTGTTTTGTACACCCGTTCTCGGGCTCCTCAACCACCATTTGTTTTCACATCAGTTTTCAGGCGGAAGTGCTACATGCCATCGCTTTAGTGTGACGTGTTTTAGTTTTTGTTTGTTATCAACGAGAAACAAAGCCAGAATGAAGGACGGACACATGGGTGAGTGAGGAAAATGTGAGTGGATGCTTTGTTTTCACAAAATTAGCGACGTCACGTCGGCACATCAACAAAAACAGGGCGAATGAATGATAACTGGGACACAATTTCCCCCCAAAAAAGTTGCTGATAACCAAATTGTACGATGACCAGGGTAAAAGATAACCGAGGTTCCACTGTGTTCTGATTATCCCCCATTAAGAATGAATGTGATGTAAAACTACACCCTCATCTGCTGTTCTTCTGTTACACTCACTGCAGATTGGAGCAACAATGTAGCAACCCCTTAGCAACAGTCTAACAACTGATTAGCAACAGCCTAGCAACCACTTAGCAAAAGCCTAGTCAGAAATAATTTATTTGTGGCTGCACAGCACTGAATGGACATTATGCAGTTTCAGATTTCAGCAGGACACTGAGAGCTCAGTTCTATTTGTTTTGGACTCAGTTATTGTAAGTGAAGATATGACATAATGTTTATCTGAAGTCTTTAATTAGCAGCTCAGAATAGTCAGAAATGAACAAGTTGAGTAGATAGAAGAGGCTTTCAGCTTTCATATGACTCTTCCTTTTTGGGTGGAGCTTAGAGAAGATAGTCTTGATGCTCTGAATGTGAGGAAGAGCTGCTGGTGGGTTCAGGCTGTTGTGCCTTCGTCAGACAGACTTTGATTAAATCACAGACAGAGACGTGGCGATTCTGATATGACTAAAGGATGTTTTATCTTTTAACCCTGTCTGTGCTGTTTGCATTGACCTTTGCCCCAAATTCTGCTCGGCTCTGATGTTGAGTGACGTGTGTTTAGTCTTTGCTGTGGTTTTGCTGTGTTACTGTTATAATGGCCCATATTGCTTAATGCGCCATAACCTACATTTGTCTTTCTTTTTACTCATCATGTCTGTGATTTACAAACAAAAAAACAAAAAAATCCAGCTTCTCTTTACACCTCAGAATTAAACCAGCTGCTTTTTACTGTGACATAATGTAAGTGAGCTCTGTTCTGATTGGTTAGCTTTCAAAAAGCTACCTTTGACAAGACACTCATAACTTCTGCTGTAAATGAACGGGTGGAGCTAAACTGTTTTAGTCTGAGTGGAAGGAGCTAAATTGCTTATGCAGTATCTTTATCAGTAATAAAAATAATAAAATCTCTATTTATAATGACAGGTGTGCTGTAAATTAGATAAGTACAGGTTTTCTGCTCTGTTAAAGAGATAAAACACACACACACACACACACACACACACA
>BRDA01065577.1:0-12385 GCA_036984385.1 Crenuchus spilurus
CACGAGGTGAGATCTTACATGGAGCCCCAGTCAGAGGGAGATTGACAGTCATGTTTAGCTTCTTCCATTTTCTAATAATTGCTCCAACAGTTGATATTTTTTCACCAAGCTGTTTGGCAATTGCCCCGTAGCCCTTTTCAGCCTTGAGAAGGTTTACAATCTGGTCTCTGGTGTCTTTGGACAACTCTTTGGTCTTAGCCATGTTAGTAGTTGGGAGTCTTACTGATTGTGTGGGGTGGGCAGGTGTCTTTATGCAGCTATCAACCTCAAATAGGTGCTCCTAACCAGGGTTCTAAATTAACATTTAACAAATTAAAAACTTACTAGCCAATTTGGCCAGTGATGCAAGAGGCATTACATGCATGATACATAAGGCTCCGTTCTCAGTCATTTATCCCTTGGCAGTACTTCCTACATTTCCCACTATATGCCTTAACGCTATGTCAGGGGTGCACTGGTCGATCGAAAGGTAGTGTGGGTAGATCGCATGGCATTCAAAAAATACACGTCAGCCTATCATCCGTCCTCGCCACCAAACCTACGGCCTACACAGTGCTATCCGGCCCCGGCCTCGGCATGTTAACAAAGGGAAGAGTATCGATCCTAACGTTAGGACGTCTCTCAATCTTTCTTCAATGGTATTCTAACATTCATGTCACTCATGTCCACGAGGATTATTGACGGCCAGCTCTGTTTATGGAATTGCGTTAAGGGTTGCCAGATCCTCCAAATCCTCCAGCCAGAAAACTGCCATACACAAGCTGATACTATCTAAAAAAAGATCTATCTATCTATTGATAAAATCTAAAGCACCCAATCACACAAACATAAAAATAAATAATTATATTGTTCATTTTATTTTCTATTTAGTGTAAAAATTCCTGCATCCCCCCTCGGAAGGTTTACCAGTGAATGCATTTTCACCAACTGGCAACCCTGGTTGCGATCGTCTTTTTACAAGAGTATAATACTTTTATTATATATGTGTATTTATATATTACAAGAACAAATATGATTCTTGTGTGTTGTATGTCAAATTAACTATGATATGATTATTGTTCTTAAGAATTATAGACGACCAGCTCTGTTTACGGAGTTGCGATTAGGGTTGCCAGATCCCCAAAAACCTAAGCCATCAAAAAAGCATCAGCCTTTTCACACATGAAGATCATGAAGTCCAAGTATGGTTCCACTATGACTGATGATCATTTGTAGGTTTGCTTGAGGCTGGTTATCAGTAACTACTGTCCAGACTATGCATCCCTGACTGATTCCATTCAGTGCAAGTCATCAGAGTAAAGTACGCTGTAAAAAATGTCCATAGGTTTTACGGTGAAAAACTGTCAAACCATGAAAGTTTACGGAAATGGAAAATAGGTTAAACACAGTTTATTTAACGGTGAAATGGCGTAAATAAAAACACCAGCCAAAACACTAATTTTTACATATTTGTCCCGCAAATAATACAGGATTTCAATGTAACATATACGTGCACTGTGTTTATAACAAATATATTCCGTAATATGCATATACCAGCAAAAACCATAATTTTTGCATTCAATTTCTGTAAATAATGTATTTTGTCACTTATATGTATGGATTATTATGTTGACATGATAAAAATAAAGTAACCTGATTTCCTAACCCAGTTAACAGTGAAACTATTTCATGCATGATCAAATTGAAAACATTTGCTTGGAAAATTAACTTTGCAATGAAATGGTACATTTCATGATCAATCATTACTTGGGATTTTGGGGGAAACTGATTGGTGTACATAGACTGTAAAAAAATCTTGTCAAACTGTGGTTGCCATTTTTTCACCGTAAAAAATACAGTGATCTTGTACATGCACTGTAAAAAAAAACAAAACGTTAAATTTACGGTAAAAAACTGGCAGCTGTGGTTGCCAGAATTTTACCGTCAAATATACGGTTAGACTGTATGCATGTTTGACAACCGTGAATTTTACGTTCAAGAACAATTTTTTTCACAAATTACTACTGTAAAAAACACAGATATACGTTGTAAAAAATTTATATACTATAAATAATTATTTTAAATAACATACTTATTAATGCATTACTTGTACAATAAAACAGTATCATGGCATGCCAAACAAAATAGGTTTTCATATAGTATTTTATTTTAATTGCATGGTAAAAGGGCGGCACGGTGGCTTAGTGGATAGCACGTTTGCCTCTCAGCACTGAGGTCTTGGGTTCGAGTCCGTATCTGAGCGGAATTTCCATGTTATCTACGTGGGTTTCCTCAAGGGTCTCCGGTTTCCTCCCACAGTCCAAAAACATGGAGGTCAGGTGAACAGTTGTATTGTGTAATAAGGGTTCATGTAGTTATTCAAGGTACACCAGCATACACTGTACACATAAATTGTCAATATTTGTATAAATAAATATATGTCTTGCATTTTTATATTAGGTAGGTCATTTTGACTTAGTCATTAGATAAGTAGCTCGCAGGCTGAAAAAGTGTGTGCACCCCTGCGCTACGTCATGACATTATTCGCCCATTGGCTGCAGCGCAATTTGTAGTGAAAATAGCGCGAGAAACCATGGAAATGAATGCTAACACCACTGAACAGACTTCAGAGAGCAAGACAGAGAGCAACTCAAGGCTGAAGCGAAGTAAACGGGGCCAGAACTAAACAGAGAGCACACTGAAAGAGGAGGGAGTTAACGTTAGCTTAGTAAAAACTTTTAACCTAAATGTGGCTGTGGTTGGGACTTGGATAGACTGGGGCAGCTGGCTCTAACTTTGTGCGCAAACGTGCAGCAAAAAATGAGAGTAGCTCAGATTCTGATGCCGCTTCTGAAAAAGAAGAGCTCTCAAGATGTGGTTCAAATAATATATATACACAGAAAGATAGATAGATCAAATGCATTAAGTGGCACTTATTTCTCTTATTTTTACAGCATAAAATGTGGCTAGTGGAAATTCTGATTGGCCGGTAACTTTAGAGAGTTACCAGCCACATTGGCTGGTGATAAAAAAAGTTAATTTAGAACCCTGCTCCTAACGTAGAATAATAAGTGGAGTGGAGGTGGACTTTTTAGAGGCAGATTAACAGGACTTAACAGGGCCAGGGCCAGCAGTAACACACAAATAAATGATTAAAAAATCATACATTGTGATTTCCGGATTTTTTGTCTCTCACAGTGGACATGCACCTAAGATGAACATTTCAGACCCCTCCATGATTTCAAAGTGGGAGAACTTGCAAATTTGCAGGGTGTTCAAATACTCATTTTCCTCACTGTAAATAAATATAAATACAAATAAGTGCAAAATTTAATGATATTCTTTAAGTGAATGTGTTGGTTTAACCTTCCAAACCTCTCCACATATGGCAATTCAATATTAACTATTTGTAGTTCTCATTCAACAGCTTATTTGGGTGATTAGTGCTTCATTGTGTTAAATCTACTGTGCTGTTAATGGAACTGAATGAATTCATTTGATGACTGAAAAGAATCAAGGCGGATATCTAAGTGTAATGTGTATGTATGTATCTGGAACCAAACATTTTATCATCTAGACCATATAGGTGCACTTTGTAGTTCTACATCACTGTAGTTCTTTTTGTTTCTCTGTATATTTTGTTAGCTCCACCCTGTTCTTTAATAGTTAGATATTATTTAGGTGATGAATGATTGTCAGCATTGCAGTGACACTGATGTGGTGGTGTATTAGAGAGTTTTGTGCTGGTTGCGAGTGGTTCAGACATAACAGAAATGGAGATTTCTAACATTGTTATCTTACTGTCTAACATATTAGACACACATACCTTGTTGGTCCATCTTGTAGATGTAAAGTCAGAGACAGTAGCTAATCTGTTGCTGCACAGTTTGTGTTGGTCCTCTGCTCCTTCACTGGTGGTCACATGATGGGTGGGGCTGAGGTTGTCAACCAATAAAGGGCACATATTGACAAAATCCTCTTTATTGGAAACATGTGTATCTCACAAACATGACAAAAAGAACGTAAAAGAGGAAGAAAAATCGTGTGTGAAAAATGTAAGTGTAAATTACATACATTTCTGAATTATCACTCAAACAAATGTACATGGCAAGTTTATAGTTGGGCTAAACTCAAAACATTTGCCTTGTATGAAGATGGGCTGTTACACTCAGAGCAGCAAATCATTCTTTTAGCACAGCCTGCATCCACATGCACCAGGTCAGAGGATTAGCTTTATTAAAATGAAGCATGAGTCTGAGCAGTAGGAGTGGAGATGAACTTAAAATTAAAGACAGGTGCTGTACAGGACATAAACATCAAATCAGATACATTGATTGTATACACAACAGAGCTGTGCAATATATATAAATAGTTTTTATTATTGCAATGTTGGCCTTTGCAAGACCACTCACTGCTGAGTTTCTGTGGATGTTTAATGTATTGAGTTATTTATGCTGTCAAATAAATCATTTTATTCATAATAATGCAGGAAAACCTGTAACCCAAACATTTATCAGTGTTTCATTTTTAATATTGTATACTGCATTGGTAATATTTGGTCATTTTTTAGTTTAAATGTAGTTATTTTTGACTTGACAAGCAGGTGTTTTAACATTTAAAGGGCTCATATTAAGGAAAATCAAATAGCCGTTTATTTCCCTTTTTGAAGTAAATGATGTAGTATTTAAATGTTAAAATGTCAAAATATACCGTTCATCCGCCATTATATACCTGTTACAAATTCACCCAACAGGTACATTGTTAACAGCCAATCAGAGCAGAGCTAAAAAATGTTCATGGGCTCACCATAAAAGGTAAAAAGACTTGTTTCAGGAAGAGGAAAATCATAAGGTTTTAAACGTGTAAAACCAAATCTTGACATTTTTTACCTTGACCTAAATCAGAAACCTTCTAAATAAACATCAGAGAACAATGTAAATGGAAGAGAACGGACTGACAACATGCATTTTAGGCCCATTTCAAAAGATTAACTGACATTTTTACTATAAGTTAAATTTAAAGAAAAGTACAAATCAGTTTTGTCTATCTGGAGTGCTGTGTTGATCCTTCTCTACATAGGCTTTTAATCCACATAAAACAATTTATGACAATGGTTAAATTAGTGATCATTTTGTCCCATTGCTAATGTTACTTAAGTAATATTCAAAATAACAAAAAGACTGCTACAACCTAGCACAGGCTAACAATTCAGCTAGCTGCTTGGCAAGTTGAAGCAATAGCTAACTTAGAGCTAGCTAGAGCTAAATGACCGAACACAACTAAAATGAAAGTAAAATAAAATTAATCCTGAAAATGTAGACTAGATATTGAGACACAGTGCTCAGTGCTCCATATGGAAAGCAGTTTTAGCTGGAAGAGCAGCTAATCAGGAGAAGATACTCAATGACCTCACTTTCTCCATTCCTATATCTCTCCCTCTGTAAAAATGTACCAAAGCGGAAAGAAAGCAGGAAAGAAAATAAGAGGACTGACAGCTTTTGAGGAAATGAAATGAAATCTTAGAAGCACGTTCATTAAAGTGAATTTACTTCAAGGTCATTTTCAGATCACTAATTCAAGCTTCCTCAGACGTTATTGGCTTGGAAATTCCTTTCTTGGGAAAACTTTCACTTATAAATTTGTATCAAAAAATACTCTAAGCACTATTGAAACAGGGTTTTCAACTTGTAACAAGAGTGGAAAGGTTTTACCATTATATAATTCTGGTATTTAAATGATTTTTCATTATTTTAATGATCAACATTAAAAGGGTTATTTGAGTTGTCGTTGCCATTACTAAAGAAACCGTTAAAAACTTATTTTAAGAGTAGAACCTTTACATTATAGCTTTGAAAATCCAGTTATAAAAATGATTCTTTAAAGAAGTTAAATGATAATTTAGGGACACCAAAGAGTTTTTCAAATGAAAGAAGCTTGTTATGGTGCACATTTGGAGTAAATACCTCAAAGCTTGGAGTACATTCAAGTAAATTGTTTGGATTCCTCATGAGATACTTGTGTATTTTTGAATACAATGAATATCATCCAGATGAAAACCATTATTCCTCTGTGGAGTTTGAGTTTCTTCCAGCTATGGAATCCAATTTCTTTGCTCCTTTATCTTTCTCCCCCTCTCTTTAATATCCCCCTTTTTCTTGTGTGTGTTTTTTTGCCTTTCAGATATTACAAGCACCATGGAATTTCTGAGTCCCCTTCCATGAAGTCTTATTGCATGACCCAGTGATTCTGAAACTTCTCAAACATCAGCTCAGGGACTCAGTCTTTCTTTTGCCCTCTCTCTCTCTTTTTCTTTCTCTCCCTTGTCTGTTCTCATCTGGGTGTTTTTAAGAGGCTATAAAGCTTGCTCCAAAGATGACATAAAATGCATTCAATCAGCTCAGAAGCCCTTTACGCACACATGGGATCATCTCTCCTGTATTTAGATACGCGAGGCCAGTGGGAATAAATGAAAAGAAGGATGGGGTCAGCAGGAGTGGGCTTTATGGGAAGACTCTCATAGCCTCAACACAACTCATTTTTGTCCCCTGTTCACATTTGAAGCCCTGCATTCTTTCTGTGCTACATCACCAGTCCTGTACAGCTGCTGCTGGAGAGTAGGTGAGGTTAGCCTTACTGAGGGGTCGTAAAAAAAAAGATAAAGGTCTTTGAGACTTGAATTAAGGGCCTGAGAAGGAATCAAAGCATGTTAAGATTAGTATGATTCAAGAACAGCTTCCTCAAATATAACAGAGGATGCTCTGATGTGTTGGAGGAAGCCACTAAAATTAAGTTGAGCAAAAATGTATGCTTTAAATCCATGCACTTCAATAAACAGGCGGGTGCACAGCGAAGATTTAGGAAGTGCCCCAATCCACAAATAGGGCTCCATGCGCAGTGCGTAGTTTCTCCAAAAAGTTGTTTTTTAGATCAAACTTTTTGCCAATGTGATTGCACACAATGGAATTTGACCTCCACATTTAACCCATCATTGAAACACACACACTAGTGAACACAGTGAGAACATGTCCCCAAAGCAGTGGACAGCCTTATCCATGGCACCCGGGGAGCAGTTGGGTGTTGGGTGCCTTGCTGACCTGGGCACTTAATGACTTGACTGGGGATCTAACTGGTGACCTTCAGGTCACAAGACCAGGCCACGGCTGCAGCCAACTGACAAGTTGTTGACAGTAAGTTTATTAGCTTTAGTACTGCTGCTTACTCTCCAACTGAATTTTTGCACACATTTTGCATAAGGCATGGTGGAGATCATGGTGGGAATGAATATTATGGATGCACTAGAAGAGATATTAGTCTGTAAACAGTCCTAATGAGCACTACGGGTCACTAAAATTGAAGATATGTGCTTTATATATTGTCTGCCTTTGAAAAAAGATATTTTGTTTAATGTTAGTTAAATATGGGCTGTAGCACTAATACTGGCTCAATGCACATATTCACTATATTCCTGCATACCATGATGCTTTGCATGAAATATGTGTTAAATGTTTGGCGTAACAGCTGTACTAAAGCCTATAATCTCACTGTCAGCAACTTGTAGGAAAGACCAAACCTGAGCCAAAGATCCTACCTCACCCTTTTACCATGGAAGACTGAATATCTGGAGCAGCAGCATTTGTAGATTTGACCAGAGTCTCCAAACAAGAACTAAGAAAAGAAAAAAGAAACTAAGAGTGAGATGTTTCACCAGAAATTATAGTCACATATTTTTCCATTTTTCACAGATGTAGTCATTCAGCCTAGATGTATGGAGTCCAAATTTTGGTGAAGCTAATGTTGCTAACTCTAGAAAGCAGAACTAAATAAGTACAGTTTGGATGCCAAACACACAAGTTTGAAAAGGCTGATTGAATATGTCTAGGTTAAGTGGTAAATTGTGTAAATACAATTTCTGGGTCAACGATACCTTTTACATTAGCATGATGCAGGCAGAACTTCCCCAAAAACAACCTCCCTCTATTCTGAGCCACTGTGATGTTTTTGAGGAAGCGACTGAAATAAAGCCAGGCAAATAAATACAACCTCTTCAAAGCAAGATTGATGATGAAGTCACCAGTGGCTCTTTATAGCCACTGACCACAAAGTGCACCCTTTGCAACCACAGGGGCATTTGACAGGCCTCAACTGATCCTGACTTGGTCTAATGAGCTCAGACTGACCCTGTGATGATATCTACTAAAAGCACCATGTCTCACACACGCTTATTCCCTCAGAGTGGAAGATGTTTTTTCTACTTTTCCCCTTCCCTTATGCCACGACGATACTTCAAGAGCATTTCTCTTCCTCAGCTTTAACCACAAGACGGCAGGGTGTCCAGCTGGAAGCTTCTCCACACTGTTTTAGGCTCCACCCAGAACCCATGGCCTCCACCGCAAACCCAATCCAAAGACACATCCAAAACCTCCATTCAGCTCCATCTCACCAGCCGCCTGACCATGCTGCCCGCCTTCTCTCCAAACAAGGCGGTTTGTTTATACTTAATGCATGTCAAGGCCACAGCATTGCAGAAAAAAAGATATACATAAGGTCAAAAACCAGGCATGTTTTTCACCCCCGCCACTCTGCTGCCTAAACCTTTTCTGTAAACAAAACCCTTTTACTCCAGAATCTACACGCTCCACAAACGCAGCAAACATAATCCACCAAAGTTCTCCACGTGTCCCAAATCATGTTTCTTAAATAAAATGACAGACGTCTTGGCTCCATGATGGAGCTCAGCAGTAAGACTTTCTAAACCTTCACAATCTCTGTCCATGTTTCTCATTTCACAGAACCTTTACTGTATACAGCCTTGCTGAGCTGCTTATGATGCAGTCTAGTAGGAATCTGTTTTTTGGGTTATGAAACCAGGCCAGAAAATATATCAAACCATATGACAAGCTCTCTCATCTAGTGAAGAAAAACTTTAGCTTCTTGGAGCCTTAATTCTGCAGTGCAAAAGCTAAAGGCATGGGCTGTATCACCTTTGGACAGCAGAGACTTTCTGCTCCTGCTGGGTTCTGTCAGCAAGGTGGGTCATCTCTGTCAGACACCTAATGAAAACAGTTTGCTTGGTGTGCTGGGGGCCACAAGTGCTCCAGTTCAGTTTTGGCAAAAACCCTGGGCTTGCATTCAAGACTCTACCCCCACTACGCCACACAGCATATTGAAAGTGACATTTGCCAAACTCTACACATGACAGAACTGAATCAGTGGTTCAGAGGAACTGGGCCCATATGGGGACCAACTGCATCTTCATCTGGCTGCTTCTAGGCAGGGTTATCCATAATCTACAAAACGTCTCAAGCAGGGAGACCTCAGAAACGTCTGAAATCTGTTTCTCTGTATTTTGAGGACACATGCAGTTTTGGTTCTAGGTCTTCCCCTTTGAAGTAGGGACAACAAAATAGTGTTGGGACGATTCCACAGAAAACTGCTCTTAGTTTTCTATAGAACCAAATGATTATTGGAAGGAACACTTTTTGCAAATTGATGCCAAATTTGCTGCAGTATGAGAATAAATTCACAGCAAACAGAAACATGTTCTGACAGCAATACTGATGTGGCCCAAAACTGGATGTTGACTAATGGCTCAAATGCCGCATGGAATGATGGTACAGAATTGGACCTGATGTGGTTGCCAGAGCCCAGATTCCCCTGACATGCTGCTGTTGAATAAAAATGCTATTCTTTTTATACATGAACAGTGCCATTTAGCACAAGAACAGTACAAGTAACATACCGTATTTTCCGGACTATAAGTCGCGTTTTTTTTCATAGTTTGGCTGGGGGAGCGACTTATACTCTGGAGCGACTTATGTGTGAAATTATTACCGTAATACATTATTACCGGTATATCATTTTACATGTTATTTTCACACTAAACCCGCAAGAGGGCGCTCTAGGCCCGTGTTGCAACTGAGGATGAGTCTGATGTAAGCGATGTAGAAGAAGAAGCGCCGCATCTTCTACCTCCGGAGTTAGCGGAGTTGTTTAAAAGTGACACAGAGGATGAAGATTTCATTGTATTTTAGTTATTTGGAGTTACACGGATGGTTTAGTAAACTTTTTAGCATATTATATATGCTATGGTTTTCTGAATAAATCTTAATATGTTATGTTAACATACCAGGCACGTTCTCAGTTGTGTCAGTAACATAAGCATACTGTTCTATTATTCAGCCTGTTGTTGCCTCTATTCTATTTTTATTTTAAATTACTTTTCAAAATGACATGTCTGTGCTTGGTGTTAGACTTTATGAAATAAATTTCCTCCAAAAATGCGACTTATACTCCAGTGCGACTTATATATGTTTTTTTCTTCTTTATTATGCATTTTATGGCTGGTGCGACTTATACTTTGGAGCGACTTGTAGTCCGGAAAATACGATACCACAAATGTTACAATGAGTACTAATAACATACTTGTTCAAAAATAACCTGCTTTCACTGAAACCCTGAAATAAAGCAGCTTAATTGGATATTAAACCCCAAATCTATTTAGCATAAAGAAACATTCATTACAAACTTTGTGAATATCTGGATTTTCTTAAACTGTACAGAAAGGTGTCATTTAATCAGTGGGCAACAGTCCTTTTCATTACATTACATTACATTTATTCTTCTTATTATTGATAAAGACACTGAGATGTAAACATTATTTCTTAGCCTTAGAAAGTATCAGAAATGGTGTGGAAAGTAGTTCTGAAATGTCTTCTCTGCTGGCAAACACACGGGTGGGTCATTTTTTGACCTTTAAGACAACACAAGGGTTAACAACTTGACGTAGTCTACAGCCACATCCGTCTCGATTCTGGACCATCTTTTAATGTGATTTGTGGGCCACTAGTAAATACTGCATGTTACCCAGGTTAGGGCTGCATTGATGTTGCCATTAGTCAGTCAGAATGTTCCCAGAGTGTTCAAAATGACAATTTTTATCAAATTACATAAAATTACCTTTTTATGTTGGCATTAAACCTCATCATCATTAAACAAACATCATTATCAAATCAAATTTATTTATAAAGTGCTTTTTTCAACTGATGTCACAAAGCAGCTTTACAGCGTCAGTAATAAATACCAAATCATTTATCCCTAATCCCCGGTGAGCAAGCCAACGGTGACAGTGGCAAGGAAAAACTCCCTCAGAGCTGGAGGAAGAAACCTTGGGAGGAACCAGATTCACATGGGGGACCCATCCTCCTCTGGTCTACTAAATATAAGTTTGTAATAAATCATAATCATATGATGTTGTAATGCTCAGGCGAACTGATATGGTGACAGTTGCGGAACAGGAATGATGATGATAATGGTAGCAATGATAACGGCCAGAAAGTCCATATGAAGTCCAATGTGGGCAGTAGTGTAGGGCATCTGCAGCAGATCACAGTAGTTGGTTGTTGGTGGGCAGCTGATCCAGGGAAGCATCATGCAGAGAATAGTGATCAGTCTTCCATCAGCCTTGGACTGGACCGGTGGGCAATCACTCACTTGGACAATGACAAAGATGGAATTAGTTCTGTTTGGATTTATAGAGCAGGGGGATTATGAGACATATCAGAGTGTGGCTATAGACTCCGGCGGAACTATCTAGAACAGCCTACTTAAAAGGAGAAAGCCAGAAGGTAAACAGGCATGGGAGCTCCCCAACACACTGGTATCCCTCTGCTCACCGTCAACAAACCTGAGTGATCATGTGAGCAGCGGTATGACAGCCCCAGCATCTCAGTTCACTATAAATACGTACATCAGTGCACCCCTGGATCTACAACCTTTCTATAATGTAAAGTATTAATTACCAAAAGCCAAACTAAACAGATATGTTTTCAGCCTAGTCTTAAAGTTTGAGACTGTGACTGAGTCCCCAACATTTTCTGGGAGGTTATTCCAAAGTTGAGGGGCCATATAAGAGAAGGCTCTTCCCCCTGCTGATGATTTCTGAATTCTGGGAACTATCAAGAAGCCAGCACCCTGTGATCTAAGTAAACGAGATGGTTCATAATTGGAAATAAGGTCTTGTAAATACTCAGGTGCAAGACCATGGAGGGCTTTATATGTCAATAAAAGAAATTTGTATTTGATTCGGTATTTAACTGGAAGCCAGTGTAGTGCTGATAAAACTGGGTTAATATGATCAAATTTTCTGGTTTTAGTAAGAACCCTGGCTGCTGCATTTTTAACTAATTGAAGTTTATTTAAGTTCCTGCTTGAGCATCCTGATAATAGTGCATTACAGTAATCTAACCAAGAAGTAATGAATGCATGTACCAATTTTTCTGTATCCTGTAGAGATAAGGCATTTCTTAACTTGGAAATACAAACCGGATTCCAAAAAAGTTGGGACAATAAACAAATTGTGAATAAAAACTGAATGCAATGATGTGGAGGTGCCAACATCTAATATTTT